>CAUJNA010000278.1:0-45000 GCA_963377175.1 Effrenium voratum
AGAACTTAGAATCTTAAAATCTGAAAATATAAAAAATTCCTAAAGTCTTCGAATCTTGAAACCTTAAAAACCTTATGTCTTAGAATCTTGAGATCTTAAACTCTTAAAATATGAAATTCCTAAAGTTTTACAATCTTAAAACCTCAGAATCTTAAAAAGCTTTTACAACTTAAATTCTTTAAACCTCGAACAATTGAAATCTGAAAATCTTAACTTATTAAAATAGTGCATTACTTCAATCCGGGCTATACTTTAAATTCCTGAAACTCTTAATCTTGAAATGTTGAAATCTTGAAACCTTAAGATCTTAAAATTACAACCTTAGAAGATAGAATCTTGCAACCTGAAAATATAAACATCCTAAAGTCTTCGAATCTTGACTTCTTAAAACCCTCATGTCGTTGAATCTTCAGATGATAAAATCTTAAAATTTGAAATTCCGAAATTCTCAAACTCTTAAAATCTCAGAATCTTAAAAGCTTCAAAAACTAAAATTCTTTAAATCTCGAACTATTGCAGTCTGAAAATCTTAAATTCATAAACAAGTAAAATATAATAAACTTCCTTCAATCCGGGCTATATTCTAAGTTCCTTAAACTCTTAATCTTCAAATTTTGAAGTCTTGACATCTTAAGATCTTAAAATCTTAAATTCCGCAAGTCGCCGAATCTGAAAATCTCACAAAAACTAAAATCTTAAAGCCTTCGAAATCTGATAATGGATGGAAAATGGCTGGGCAATGGCCTGGCTGTTATAACCTTCAAAACCTTAAATCTTCGAATCTTAGAACCTTAATTCTTAAACCATTGAAACCTTAAATTCCAAAAGTCTTCAAATCTGAGACCCTTAGACTCTCAAAGTTTTTAGAGTTTTGAAATCTTAACATCTACTCATCGGACTTACAGGAAAGGGAAGTGACAGAAACCCTCATGTCTTTGAATCTTCAGATGTCAAAATCTTAAAATATGAAATTCCTAACTTCCCAAACTCTTAAAATCTCAGAATCTTAAAAGCTTCAAAAACTTAAATTATTTAAATCTCGAACTATTGCAATCTGAAAATATTAAATTCATAAACAAGTAAAATATAATAAACGTCCTTCAATCCGGGCTATATTCTAAATTCCTTAATCTCTTAATCTTGAAATTTTGAAGTCTTGACATCTTAAGATCTTAAAATCTTAAATTCCGAAAGTCGCCAAATCTGAAATCTCGCCAAAACTAAAATCTTAAAGCCTTCGAAATCTGATAATGGATGGAAAATGGCTGGGCAATGGCCTGGCTGTTATAACCTTCAAACACCTTAAGTCTTTGAATCTTAAAACCTTAATTCTTAAACCATTGAAGCCTTAAATTCCAAAAGTCTTCAAATCTGACACCCTTAGAATCTCAAAGTGTTTAGATTTTTTAATCTTAACATCTACTCATCGGACTTACCGGAAAGGGAAGTGACAGAACGGGCAGCGCAAGGTGCCCGGTGGCCGGCTGTGTCGCGTCAGCGTGTAAATCCGGCCACCGGGGGCCCCTCCCGTGGTCCGTGACATCGCCGAAGGCCTAGGCCCGCAGGGCCTACCTTCAGGTATAGGGCCGGCCGCCCTGTGCCGCCGACCCACCGCCGACCATGCGCTATACTTTTGCGCTGGGCCCGCCCTTATAAGGGGCGAAGGATTTCCGGATTTGTTCAGGCGAGTTTTGGCGGCTTTTTGAGCATCTCCTCGAGGAGTCAAAAAACGAGTGTTTTTTGGGGGGTGCCCATAGTGGACAACATCCCCGGCATCACCTGCATCATCCGCATCCTTGGCGGACATTGATGCGGATGATGCCGGTGATGCGGGGGATGCTGGGGATGTTGTCCCCGAAGTCGGCCAATTTTGCCGAAAACGTGCAACCTGAAAATCTTAAAATCTTAAAGTGGATGGAGAATGGATGGAAAATGGCTTGGATTGAAATTTCAAAATCCTAAAGTCTTAGATTCTTAAAATCTTAAATTAAAATCTAACAATCAATCTTAGAATCTCGAGATCTTAAAATCTTCGAACTTAGAATCTTAAAATCTGAAAATATAAAACATCCTAAAGTCTCGGGGGATGCTGGGGATGTTGTCCCCTAAGTTGGGCCAACTTTGCCGAAAACATGCAACCTGAAAATCTTAAAATCTTAAAGTGGATGGAAAATGGATGGAAAATGGCCTGGATTGAAATCTCAAAATCCTAAAGCTTAAAATCTGAAATATAAAAACATCCTAAAATCTCGGGGGATGCTGGGGATGTTGTCCCCTAAGTCGGGCCAACTTTGCAAAAACGTGCAACCTGAAAATCTCAAAATCTTAAAGTGGATGGAAAATGGATGGAAAATGGCCTGGATTGAAATCTCAAAATCCTAAAGTCTTAGATTCTTAAAATCTTAAATTAAAATCTAACAATCAATCTTAGAATCTCGAGATCTTAAAATCTTCGAACTTAGAATCTTAAAATCTGAAATATAAAAACATCCTAAAATCTCGGGGGATGCTGGGGATGTTGTCCCCTAAGTCGGGCCAACTTTGCAAAAACGTGCAACCTGAAAATCTCAAAATCTTAAAGTGGATGGAAAATGGATGGAAAATGGCCTGGATTGAAATCTCAAAATCCTAAAGTCTTAGATTCTTAAAATCTTAAATTAAAATCTAACAATCAATCTTAGAATCTCGAGATCTTAAAATCTTCGAACTTAGAATCTTAAAATCTGAAAATATAAGAACATCCTAAAGTCTTCGAATCTTGAAATTTTAAAAATTCTTATGTCTTAGAATCTTGCGATCTTAAACTCTTAAAATATGAAATTCCTACAGTCTTAAACTCTTACTCTTGAAATTTGGAAATCTTGAAACCTCAAGATCTTAAACTTACAACCTTAGAAGATCGAATCTTACAATCTGAAAATATAGACATCCTAAAGTCTTCGAATCTTGACTTCTTAAAACCCGAATATCTTTGAATCTTCAGATGTTAAAATCTAAAAATATGAACTTCCTAAATTCTCAAAGTCTTAAAATCTCAGAATCTGAAAAGCTTTCAAAACTTAAATTCTTTAAATCTCGAACTATTGCAATCTGAAAATCTTAACTTCATAAACAAGTAAAATATAAAAAAAATCCTTCAATCCGGGCTATATTTTAATTCCTTAAACTCTTAATCTTGAAACTTTGAAGCCTTGAAATCTTGAGATCTTAAAATCTTAAATTCCGAAAGTCGCCAAATCTGAAAATCTCCGAAAAATAAAATCTTAAAGCCTTCGAAATCTGTTAATAGATGGAAAATGGCTGGGCAATGGCCTGGCTGTTATAACCTACAAAAACTTTAAATCTTTGAATCTTAAAACCTTAATTCTTAAACCATTGAAACCTTAAATTCCGACAGTCTTCAAATCTGAGACCCTTAGAATCTCAAAGTTTTTAGAATCTGAAAATCTTAACATCTACTAATCGGACTTACAGGAAAGGGAAGTGACAGAACGAGCAGGGCAAGGTGCCCGGTGGCCGGCTGTGTCGCGTCAGCGTGTAAATCCGGCCACCGGGGGGCTTCAGACCCCGTGGTCCGTGATACGGCCGAAGGCCTGGGCCCGCAGGGCCTACCTTCAGGTATAGGGCCGGCCGCCCTGTGCCGCCGACCACCGCCGACCATGAGCCGACCATGCGCTATACTTTTGCGCTGGGCCCGCCCTTATAAGGGGCGAAGGATTTCCGGATTTGTTCAGGCGATTTTTGGCGGCTTTTTGAGCATCTCCCCGCGGAGTCAAAAAACGAGTGTTTTTTGGGGGGTGCCCATAGTGGACAGCATCCCCGGCATCACCTGCATCATCCGCATCCTTGGCGGTCATTGATGCGGATGATGCCGGTGATGCGGGGGATGCTGGGGATGTTGTCCCCTAAGTCGGGCCAATTTTGCCGAAAACGTGCGACCTGAAAATCTTAAAATCTTAAAGTGGATGGAAAATGGATGGAAAATGGCCTGGATTGAAATCTCAAAATCCTAAAGCTTAAAATCTGAAAATATAAAAACATCCTAAAATCTCGGGGGATGCTGGGGATGTTGTCCCCTAAGTCGGGCCAACTTTGCCGAAAACGTGCAACCTGAAAATCTTAAAATCTTAAAGTGGATGGAAAATGGATGGAAAATGGCCTGGATTGAAATCTCAAAATCCTAAAGTCTTAGATTCTTAAAATCTTAAATTAAAATCTAACAATCAATCGAACTTAGAATCTTAAAATCTGAAAATATAAAAACATCCTAAAGTCTCGGGGGATGCTGGGGATGTTGTCCCCTAAGCCGGGCCAACTTAGAAACATCCTAAAGTCTCGGGGGATGCTGGGGATGTTGTCCCCTAAGTCGGGCCAACTTTGCCGAAAACGTGCAACCTGAAAATCTTAAAATCTTAAAGTGGATGAAAAATGGATGGAAAATGGCCTGGATTGAAATCTCAAAATCCTAAAGTCTTAGATTCTTAAAATCTTAAATTAAAATCTAACAATCAATCTTAGAATCTCGAGATCTTAAAATCTTCGAACTTAGAATCTTAAAATCTGAAAATATAAAAACATCCTAAAGTCTTCGAATCTTGAAATCTTAAAACCTTTATGTCTTAGAATCTTGCGATCTTAAACTCTTAAAATATGAAATTTGGAAATCTTGAAACCTCAAGATCTTAAACTTACAACCTTAGAAGATCGAATCTTACAATCTGAAAATATAAACATCCTAAAGTCTTCGAATCTTGACTTCTTAAAACCCGAATATCTTTGAATCTTCAGATGTTAAAATCTAAAAATACGAACTTCCTAAATTCTCAAAGTCTTAAAATCTCAGAATCTGAAAAGCTTTCAAAACTTAAGTTCTTTAAATCTCGAACTATTGCAATCTGAAAATCTTAACTTCATAAACAAGTAAAATATAATAAAATTCCTTCAATCCGGGCTATATTTTAAATTCCTTAAACTCTTAATCTTGAAAATTTGAAGCCTTGAAATCTTGAGATCTTAAAATCTTAAATTCCGAAAGTCGCCAAATCTGAAAATCTCCGAAAAATAAAATCTTAAAGCCTTCGAAATCTGATAATAGATGGAAAATGGCTGGGCAATGGCCTGGCTGTTATAACCTTCAAAAACATTAAATCTTTGAATCTTAAAACCTTAATTCTTAAACCATTGAAACCTTAAATTCCGACAGTCTTCAAATCTGAGACCCTTAGAATCTCAAAGTTTTTAGAATCTGAAAATCTTAACATCTACTAATCGGACTTACAGGAAAGGGAAGTGACAGAACGGGCAGGGCAAGGTGCCCGGTGGCCGGCTGTGTCGCGTCAGCGTGTAAATCCGGCCACCGGACGTGATCGGGCCGCAGGCCAAAGCCCGGTAGGGCTTACCTTCAGGTATAAGGCCGCGCGCCCCATGCCGCCGACCATGAGCGGACCATGTACATACGTTTTAGGCTGGGCCTTCCTTATGAGGGGCGAAGGATTCGCGGATTGGTTTAGGCGATTTTTGTAGCATCTCCCCGCAGCGCCCAAAAACGAGTATTTTTAGGGGGTGCCTAATACTGGACAACACCCCCAGCATTGCCAGCATCATCCCGGATGATGCAGATGAGGTTATGCATGCTGGCGATGCGGGTGATGCTGGGGATGTTGTCCCCTAAGTCGGGCCAATTTTGCCGAAACCGTGCAACCTGAAAATCTTAAAATCTTAAAGTGGATGGAAAATGGCCTGGATTGAAATCTCAAAATCCTAAAGTCTTAGATTCTTAAAATCTTAAATTAAAATCTAACAATCAATCTTAGAATTTCAAGATCTTAAAATCTTAGAACTTAGAATCTTAAAATCTGAAAATATAAAAACATCCTAAAGTCTTCGAATCTTGAAATCTTAAAAACCTTATGTCTTAGAATCTTGAGATCTTAAACTCTTGAAATATGAAATTCCTAAAGTCTTACACTCTTAAAATCTCGGAATCTTAAAAAGCTTTAAAACTCAAATTATTTAAACCTCGAACAATTGAAATCTGAAAATCTTAAATTATTAAAATATTACCTTCCTTCAATCCGGGCTATATTTTAAATTCCTTAAACTCTTAATCTTGAATTTTTGAAATCTTGAAACCTTAAGATCTTAAGATTACAACCTTAGAAGTTAGAATCTTACAACCTGAAAATATAAACATCCTAAAGTCGTCGAATCTTGACTTCTTAAAACCCTCATGTCTTTGAATCTTCAGATGTTCAAATCTTAAAGTATGAAATTCCTAAATTCTCAAAATCTTAAAATCTCAGAATCTTAAAAGTTTCAAAAACTTAAATTATTTCAATATCGAACTATTGCAATCTGAAAATCTTAAATTCATAAACAAGTAAAATATAATAAAATTCCTTCAATCCGGGCTATATATTAAATTCATTAAACTCTTAATCTTGAAATTTTGAAGTCTTGACATCTTAAGATCTTAAAATCTTCAATTACGAAAGTCGCCAAATCTGAAAATCTCACAAAAATGAAATCTTAAAGCCTTCGAAATCTGATACTGGATGGAAAATGGCTGGGCAATGGCCTGGCTGTTATAACCTTCAAAAACCTTAAATCTTTGAATCTTAAAACCTTAATTCTTAAACCATTGAAACCTTAAATTCCGAAAGTCTTCAAATCTAAAACCCTTAGAATCTCAAAGTTTTTAGAATTTTAAGATCTTTACATCTACTCATCGGACTTACAGGAAAGGGAAGTGACAGAACGGGCAGGGCAAGGTGCCGTCCGGCCACCGGACGTGATCGGGCCGCAGGCCAAAGCCCGTTAGGGCTTACCTTCAGGTATAAGGCCGCGCGCCCCATGCCGCCGACCATGCGGGTACGTTGCGGGTACGTTTTGGGCTGGGCCTTCCTTATAAGGGGCGAAGGATTCGCGGACTGGTTTAGGCGATTTTTGTAGCATCTCCCCGCAGCGCCCAAAAACGAGCATTTTAGGGGGTGCCTAATACTGGACAACACCACCAGCATTGCCAGCATCATCCCGGATGATGCGGATGATGTTATGCATGCTGGCGATGCGGGTGATGCTGGGGATGTTGTCCCCTAAGTCGGGCCAATTTTGCCGAAAACGTGCAACCTGAAAATCTTAAAATCTAAAGTGGATGGAAAATGGACGGAACATGGCCTGGATTGAAATCTCAAAATCCTAAAGTCTTAGATTCTTAAAATCTTAAATTAATATCTAACAATCAATCTTAGAATCTCAAGATCTTAAAATCTTAGAACTTAGAATCTTAAAATCTAAAAATATAAAAACTTCCTAAAGTCTTCGAATCTTGAAATCTTAAAAACCTTATGTCGTAGAATCTTGAGATCTTAAACTCTTAAATATGAAATCTTAGAACCTTAATTCTTAAACCATTGAAACCTTAAATTCCGAAAGTCTTCAAATCTGAGACCCTTCGAATCTCAAAGTTTTTAGAATTTTGAAATCTTAACATCTACTCATCGGACTTACAGGAAAGGGAAGTGACAGAAACCCTCATGTCTTTGAATCTTCAGATGTTAAAATCTTAAAATATGAAATTCCTAAATTCTCAAAATCTTAAAATCTCAGAATCTTAAAAGCTTCAAAAACTTGAATTCTTTAAATCTCGAACTATTGCAATCTGAAAATCTTAAATTCATAAACAAGTAAAATATAAGAAAATTCCTTCAATCCGGGCTATATTCTAAATTCCTTAAACTCTTAATCTTCAAATTTTGAAGTCTTGACATCTTAAGATCTTAAAATCTTAAATTCCGAAAGTCGCCAAATCTGAAAATCTCACCAAAAATAAAATCTTAAAGCCTTCGAAATCTGATAATGGATGGAAAATGGCTGGGCAATGGCCTGGCTGTTATAACCTTCAAACACCTTAAATCTTCGAATCTTAGAACCTTAATTCTTAAACCATTGAAACCTTCAATTCCGAAAGTCTTCAAATCTGAGACCCTTAGAATCTCAAAGTTTTTAGAATTTTGAAATCTTAACATCTACTCATCGGACTTACAGGAAAGGGAAGTGACAGAAACCCTCATGTCTTTGAATCTTCAGATGTTAAAATCTTACAATATGAAACTCCTAATTTCTCAAAATCTTGAAATCTCAGAATCTTAAAAGCTTCAAAAACTTAAATTCTTTAAATGTCGAACTATTGCAATCTGAAAATCTTAAATTCATAAACAAGTAAAATATAATAAAATTCCTTCAATCCGGGCTATATTTTAAATTCATTAAACTCTTAATGTTGAAATTTTGAAGTCTTGACATCTTAAGATCTTAAAATCTTAAATTACGAAAGTCGCCAAATCTGAAAATCTCACAAAAATGAAATCTTAAAGCCTTCGAAATCTAATACTGGATGGAAAATGGCTGGGCAATGGCCTGGCTGTTATAACCTTCAAAAACCTTAAATCTTTGAATCTTAAAACCTTAATTCTTAAACCATTGAAACCTTAAATTCCAAAAGTCTTCAAATCTGAGACCCTTAGAATCTCAAGGTTTTTACACTTTGTAAATCTTAACATCTACTCATCGGACTTACCGGAAAGGGAAGTGACAGAACGGGCAGGGCAAGGTGCCCGGTGGCCGGCTGTGTCGCGTCAGCGTGTAATCCGGCCACCGGGGGGCTTCAGACCCCGTGGTCCGTGATACGGCCGAAGGCCTAGGCCCGCAGGGCCTACCTTCAGGTATAAGGCCGTCCGCCCCACGCCGCCGACCCACCGCCGAACTTTTGCGCTGCGCCAAGCTGGGCCCACCCTTATAAGGGGCGAAGGATTTGCGGATTTGTTCAGGCAATTCTTGGCGGCTTTCCCCGCGGAGTCAAAAAACGAGTGTTTTTGGGGGGTGCCCATAGTGGACAACATCCCCGGCATCACCTGCATCATCCTCATCCTTGGCGGACATTGATGCGGATGATGCCGGTGATGCGGGGGATGCTGGGGATGTTGTCCCCTAAGTCGGGCCAACTTTGCCGAAAACGTGCAACCTGAAAATCTTAAAATCTTAAAGTGGATGGAAAATGGATGGAAAATGGCCTGGATTGAAATCTCAAAATCCTAAAGTCTTAGATTCTTAAAATCTTAAATTAAAATCTAACGAACTTAGAATCTTAAAATCTGAAAATATAAAAACATCCTAAAGTCTTCGAATCTTGAAATCTTAAAACCCTGATGTCTTAGAATCTTGCGATCTTAAACTCTGAAAATATGAAATTCCTACAGTCTTAAACTCTTACTCTTGAAATTTGGAAATCTTGAAACCTCAAGATCTTAAACTTACAACCTTAGAAGATCGAATCTTACAATTTGAAAATATAAACATCCTAAAGTCTTCGAATCTTGACTTCTTAAAACCCCCGAATACCTTTGAATCTTCAGATGTTAAAATCTAAAAATATGAACTTCCTAAATTCTCAAAGTCTTAAAATCTCAGAATCTGAAAAGCTTTCAAAACTTAATTCTTTTTAATCTCGAACTATTGCAATCTGAGAATCTTAACTTCATAAACAAGTTTAATATCATAAAATTCCTTCAATCCGGGCAAAAGTTTAAATTCCTTAAACTCTTAACCTTGAAACTTTGAAGCCTTGAAATCTTGAGATCTTAAAATCTTAAATTCCGAAAGTCGCCAAATCTGAAAATCTCCGAAAAATAAAATCTTAAAGCCTTCGAAATCTGATAATAGATGGAAAATGGCTGGGCAATGGCCTGGCTGTTATAACCTTCAAAAACTTTAAATCTTTGACTCTTAAAACCTGAAATTCTTAAACCATTGAAACCTTAAGTTCCGACAGTCTTCAAATCTGAGACCCTTAGAATCTCAAAGTTTTTAGAATCTGAAAATCTTAACATCTACTAATCGGACTTACAGGAAAGGGAAGTGACAGAACGAGCAGGGCAAGGTGCCCGGTGGCCGGCTGTGTCGCGTCAGCGTGTAAATCCGGCCACCGGACGTGATCGGGCCGCAGGCCAAAGCCCGGTAGGGCTTACCTTCAGGTATAAGGCCGCGCGCCCCATGCCGCCGACCATGCGCGGACCATGATCAGAACATGCGCATACGTTTTATGCTGGGCCCTCCCTCATAAGGGGCGAAGGATTTGCGGATTGGTTTAGGCGATTTTTGTAGCATCTCCCCGCAGCGCCCAAAAACGAGTCCAAAAACGAGTATTTTTGGGGGGTGCATACTGGACAACACCCCCAGCATTGCCAGCATCATCCCGGATGATGCGGATGATATTATGCATGCTGGCGATGCGGGGGATGCAACCTGAAAATCTTAAAATCTAAAGTGGGTGGAAATGGATGGAAAATGGCCTGGATTGAAATCTCAAAATGCTAAAGTCTTAGATTCTTAAAATCTTAGATTAAAATCTAACAATCAATCTTAGAATCTCAAGATCTTAAAATCTTAGAACTTAGAATCTTAAAATCTAAAAATATACAAACTTCCTAAAGTCTTCGAATCTTGAAATCTTAAAAACCTTATGTCTTAGAATCTTGAGATCTTAAACTCTTAAAATATGAAATCTTAGAACCTTAGTTCTTAAACCATTGAAACCTTAAATTCCGAAAGTCTTCAAATCTGAGACCCTTAGAATCTCAAAGTTTTTAGAATTTTGAAATCTTAACATCTACTCATCGGACTTACAGGAAAGGGAAGTGACAGAAACCCTCATGTCTTTGAATCTTCAGATGTTAAAATCTTAAAATATGAAATTCCTAAATTCTCAAAATCTTGAAATCTCAGAATCTTAAAAGCTTCAAAAACTTAAATTCTTTAAATCTCGAACTATTGCAATCTGAAAATCTTAAATTCATAAACAAGTAAGATATAATAAAATTCCTTCAATACGGGCTATATTATTCTAAATTCCTTAAACTCTTAATCTTCAAATTTTGAAGTCTTGACATCTTAAGATCTTAAAATCTAAAATTCCGAAAGTCGCCAAATCTGAAAATCTCATAAAAAATCAACTCTTAAAGCCTTCGAAATCTGATAATGGATGGTAAATGGCTGGGCAATGGCCTGGCTGTGATAACTTTCAAAAGCCTTAAATCTTCGAATCTCAAAACCTTAATTCTTCAACCATTGAATCCTTCAATTCCGAAAGTCTTCAAATCTGAGACCCTTAGAATCTCAAAGTTTTTAGAATTTGGAAATCTTAACATCTACTCATCGGACTTACAGGAAAGGGAAGTGACAGAAACCCTCATGTCTTTGAATCTTCAGATGTTAAAATCTTACAATATGAAACTCCTAATTTCTCAAAATCTTAAAATCTCAGAATCTTAAAAACTTCAAAAACTTAAATTCTTTAAATGTCGAACTATTGCAATCTGAAAATCTTAAAATTCATAAACAAGTAAAATATAATAAAATTCCTTCAATCCGGGTAATATTCTAAATTCCTTAACCTCTTAATCTTCAAATTTTGAAGTCTTGACATCTTAAGATCTTAACATCTTAAATTCCGAAAGTCGCAAAATCTGAAAATCTCACAAAAAATCCAATCTTAAAGCCTTGGATGGAAAATGGCTGGGCAATGGCCTGGCTGTTATAACCTTCAAAAGCCTTAAATCTTTGAATCTTAGAACCTTAATTCTTCAACCATTGAAACCTTAAATTCCGAAAGTCTTCAAATCTGAGACCCTTAGAGTCTCAAAGTTTTTAGAATTTTAAGATCTTAACATCTATTCATCGGATTTACAGGAAAGGGAAGTGACAGAACGGGCAGGGCAAGGTGCCCGGTGGCCGGCTGTGTCGCGTCAGCGTGTAAATCCGGCCACCGGACGTGATCGGGCCGCAGGCCCAAGCCCGGTAGGGCTTACCTTCAGGTATAAGGCCGCGCGCCCCATGCCGCCGACTATGCGCCGACCATGCGCGGACCATGCGCGGACCATGCGCATACGTTTTGTGCTGGGCCTGCCCTTTTAAGGGGCGAAGGATTCGCGGATTGGTTTAGGCGATTTCCGGGGATTTTTGTAGCATCTCCCCGCAGCGCCCAAAAACGAGTCCAAAAACGAGCATTTTTAGGGGGACTGGACAACACCCCCAGCAATGCCAGCATCATCCCGGATGATGCGGATGATGCTATGCATGCTGGCGATGCGAAACAAGGGGCTGAAGGGGAAATACAAGGAAATAGGAGTGACTGAAAGTGAACGACATGAAAGTCAAAGGAATTGCAGGAAAATCAAGAGGGCACTGGAGAGAAACCGAGATGCAGGAAAATGCAAGGGCAGAACGTGAAGAACCGGACAGCGGGAACGAAAAGGGAAAGGAATGCGAATAAAGGAGTCTTTAAGCAAATGAAGGGAGCTGAAACGGCAGTGAAGTGGAAGGAAGCGAAGGGACATGCTAGGAAACTGTTAGGGAAGACATGCAAAGGAAGTAAAGTTCAAATCATCCCGAGAATTAACAGGATTTAGAGGGAAAGGAAATGAAAGAACGGGAAGGGGTGCCCGGTGGCCGGCTGTGTCGCGTCAGCGTGTAAATATCTACCCACAACGGCGCCCCGGAAGTGAAGCCAAATTATTTATTTGTGTTTGTTGGGGCTCGTATATAAATATATAAATATGTTGCTTAATTTCCATTTAGATATTTATTTGATATTAAAATATTCGAAATTCTAGATTTAATAAATGTTATATTTAATTTAAACTAATAATAATATATATATATAATTTTAATAAACCATGATATTGATAATACAATATATATTAATTTTGTTTAATTATTATTTATTATATCTATATTGGTTAAATCTATGTTTAAAATATAATTTAAATTTAGTTTTATAAAATTATTAATAAATCATTCGAATAATATAGTTAAAGAATCCATATCTATTTAAAAAGATCTAAAGAAATTATCAATTAATATTTCAATATTTTTTTAAAAAGAAATTCAAAAATATAATTGAAAATCTAAAATCAATATATAATTCATTTATTTTTGATATTTTTATAATATTAAAAAACAATAACAATTAATTCCATCAATGGCAATACTAACAAAAAATCAAAGAAGAAACAACAAAAAAAGAACGAGATATAAAAAGAGAGAAAAAAGAGAACAAGAACAGAACAAAGAGAAAAAATGGAAAAAAAGAAAAGGAAAAACAAAACCAATACGATAAATAAAAAACAAAAACAAAAAAAGAATCAAAATAGGAAACAAAAAAAAAGAAAAAGAAAAGAGGAAAGAGAAAAGGAGAAAGAGAGAGAGAAAGAGAGAGAAAGAGAGAAAGAAAGCGAGAGAGAAAGAGAGAGAAAGAGAGAAAGAAAGCGAGAGAGAAAGAGAGAGAGATAGAGCAAGAGAGAATAAAAGAAAGATAGAGAGAGAGAGAGAGAGAGAGAGAGAGAGAAAGAGAGAGAACGAAAGAGAGAGAAAGAGAAAAAAAAGAGAAAGAGAAAGAGAAAGAGAGAGAGAGAGACCATGGCAAGAGGAGTTGTTGTTAGTGATGATGCCCGAGATAAAGGCAATAGTTCCTCAAAAGTGCCTCCGGCCCCGGGAAAGATCAGCCGATTAGGCAAACTATCGGGCGATAAAGCGGCACCAGGGAGAGAGAAAGAAAGAAAAACATATTTGTTTCTTCTCTCTCTCTCTCTGTCTTTTTTAGAAAGCACAGGAAAGAGAGAGAGAGAGAGAGAGAGAAAAAAAAAGAGAGAAAGAAAGAAAAAGAGAAAGAGAGAGAGAGAGAGAAAAAAAGGAAAGAGAGAAAAAGAAAAAGAGAGAGAGAGAGAAAAAAAACATAAAAAAAAGAAACAGAGAGAAAATTCAAGAAAGAGAGAAAATAAAAAGAAAGAGAAAAAAAGAAATAAAAAAAAGAGAAATATACAAAAAAGAAAGAAAGAAGGAATGAAAGAAAGAGAGAAAGAGAAGGATAAGGAGGCAAATAAACAAGCAAAACCAATAATAGACACAATCAAAAATAAAAAAACATAAAAAAAGAAACAGAGAGAAAATTCAAGAAAGAGAGAAAATAAAAAGAAAGAGAAAAAAAGAAACAAAAAAAAGAGAAATATACAAAAAAGAAAGAAAGAAGGAATGAAAGAAAGAGAGAAAGAGAAGGATAAGGAGGCAAATAAACAAGCAAAACCAATAATAGACACAATCAAAAATAAAAAAACATAAAAAAAACAAAAAGAAGAAAAATTAATTTAAAAGAAAGAAATGGAGGAGAAATAAATTGTCTTACAATAAAAATATAAACATATAACAATAAATAAAAATACAAAAAAACAATAAATAATTAAAATACAAGCACATAAACACAAACAAAAACAAACCGAAATAATCCAAAAAATAAAAAAACACAAACAAATAAATAAAACAAAAAAACACAAACACAAAAAAAACAAATTAAAATACATAAAAATACACAAAAAAAATCGAATCACATTCTATTAAAATATTTATAAAGATAACGCCCAAAAATCTAAGAACCATATTACCAACAACGACCCAAAAAAAAAAAAAAACATAATATGCCATAGAATGTCTAAACAAACATATTAAACATCTCCCTCAAAAATTCAGGCCTAGCATACAACACAAAGAAGCGGGAATTTATGCCACGAGCAAACAGTATATTCGGCATAAACATAACCATTTGCAAACCCTCAACATTTTAAAATCAAGTAAATTAAAATAATTCAATACTAATATATATCTATACATATTAAATTTTATCCATATTAAATAAATTATAAATAAATCCTAAATTAACATAATAATTAAATAAAAAATATATATATATATTTAATGATAAATAATAAATAATTAAACAAATAACAAAATACATAAATATTAATATACATTAACTAATATAATCAATAATATCTGAAAATAAAGGATTTGTTGTTTTCCAAGCATATATTTGGGATATTTCCGACCATCAGTTCGACTTAAAATTTACACTCGATACATGTTTACTCTGTAGTACTTGCATTATCAATTCGAATATGTCGCGATCCTGTCATGGAGCTGCTTTGCTGATTCGTCCTTTCGTTGACATCCTGTGACTGCCCGTCTCTCACAACATGCCAGAAAGACATATCGTAGGAGTAGCCAGGCACCTGCGAATGATCAGGCTTCATGACTGGGGCTCTAAGTGCATTATCCCTTCAAGCGGGCAGCACAAGACATTCTGCAACTCCAAGCCTTCTTGAAGATCATGATGAAAATGAATGTGTGATACGCACCAGGGATGAAGCAAAGCCTGGAGACTAGCAAACATGCTTTCTAGTACTGGGTCAAACCTCCCGACTTCGTCACTTTATTTGCTGAGCCGCACACCCGCCAAGCAGATTGAAGGGCATGGACTCCTGAAGAGACGTCCTGCAATCAGAAACCTGGTTTCAGACCATCTATTTTGCGGCTCACAACAGCACTTGTCACTAACAAGTCGGTCTCAGAGGGTTGTTGTCTTTCCTTGCCGGTGTGAATGTGGCTGAGCTTTGCCTGTCTGCCAATCCCGCAAATGTTGCGCTGGCAAGCGGGTCTTGAAGAAGACATTTGCGCCGCACAGCAGGCATACTGTGCCCACCTCAAACACTGCGCATGCGCCAACTTGGAGCTAGTGCATTCGCACAAAAGACAGGCAATCTGAGATTTCGACAATGAAGAGCACCACTGCCAGCAACAGCTCCTGGCATATCACGAATTGCTCCAACGAAGCATGCAGGAAAGGCGCTCCTTGATTGGGACCTTAGGAGGCCGAAGAGCTGGGGGCTCTTGGTGGAAGTTGGCCTGGCAAAGTCTACCGAGCTAAGTGCTGAATACCAACAGTCAATCGGTCTGTGTCCGGTTTCACTCGACTGAAGTCTGTTCGTACGTGTGTGACGCGCGTGAGATGCAACGCTTTCCATGTCCACTAATTGCAAGCCGGCTTGGCATACTTGACACGCCGTTCCATGTCAACTCATTGGCCGAATCTATCCAACCATAATGACGTTGGGCGCGCTGTTTGTCAGAACATTGACAAGGTCAGCTTGAAGACCCTCGTCATGCGTTGCACACACACACACATGCATCACGTAGATTAGGCTCAGGTGCTGAACATGACTACGCCCGCAGGTGCTTGAACCACACATCGCAGCTGGGTGTAGATGAACATGCAAGTTCCTAGCAGCTCTACGATGTTGAGAGTCCAGCTGACTAATTGGGTGCGACCATGCAGGCAAGAAGCTAACCATGCTTTCCGAAGCAGCGGGATCGCTTTCCTCCTGAACCCCCAGTGTTGACAGGCTTAGCATAGTCTGGCCTTTGGACAGCACAGGCTGAGATCGACTAGGATGAGGATGATGCATGTAAACAATCCCCAGCAAAACTTATTGAATTCTGCATGCAAAAGTGTGTGCACCATCATAACATTCATCAATAAAACCAGTGGATTTGTCTGACTCTTCCAATAAGCCGTGGGTTTCTTGCTCGCATGTGCCACTTTTGCGGACGACCTAGTCGTCAATTGCAGCTTAGCTGAATTCCAAATATTTCACACACTTGGTCTCCGCTCAACATCTGATCTTCTGGCCTCTATCTCTACAGTGAGTCTGGCACCCCGATTCCTTGATGAGCACTCGCCGCAGCGGTGGCTGCATCAGGCTGTCCCTTGACATTCAGGGAGAAAGGGTTGACCAAGTGCTGTCATGTCCAACGTGAGGTTGCGTAAAAGAAGAAAAAACAGCTTGCGTGAAGTCCACCAAACAGCACTTGTAACAAACACACATGTTCGAGTTTTGGCAAAAGCCGCTCAGAATGTGAGTGGCTGCTCTTATCATTGGCCTACTAGGCTTGGGAGCAATGCAACTCTCCGGTCGAGCTCAGTCCATGGAGAACTGAAGAGTACGTCAGGCAACGGAAGGGGAAGGCGCCCTCATGTACCTTGGCTGGACATGCTGCTTTGTTCCAGGTCAGCGACACATGCTCATGGGCATCATGCTGCATGCACTGCGGCGAATGCTCTTGTTTGCTCTTGCGCTCGAGAAAGCTTCATCCATTCTGTGACACTAATTTTCCGTTTGTGTCCGAGCAGCGCTTCCAGCCGCCTCCGCGGAGGAGACATAAATTCGTAGCGGGGGCTGAGGCAAGCCTGCCTGCCAATCAGTGAGATCCAGGCTGCTGTGCGTCAACCTGCCTCTGTCCTAGGGAACTGTCGACGAGGTTTTCGCCTGGAACCTTTCCTTATAAATTATAAAGACACGTTATTGCCGACTGTATTGCCTGTTTCTTTATTCACCGTGGTTCACCGCGAAAAACATGCGCACCGATCGTCTTGATGGCTGATAGCCGCCGAACCCTTCCTCCGAAAAGGGAGGCGCCTGGGAAGGGTGAAAAGCGTAGAACATGGGACCAGGCTCTGTAGGCCAAAATGGTCGACATCGGCATCCCCAATGGCTGTACGGTGTTTTTGCTTTGAGGGTACCCTTGTTGGGGTTTGGGGTGCGCGGGAACTGGCCGTGAGGAGTGTAACGAGGCCGACATGCGAGGCCGGAGCGCGGAGCGGTAAAAGTAAATCACCGAAAACCCAAAATGACACGTGGCCCGCAGCTGGGGCGCAGGCTGATGGGATGTTCGGGCCTCAGTGTCTTTGCTTTGCATCGCATGTGTTTCGCTGCAGGCGCACCTTCTCGCTCAAGTGCGGCTTGTGAGCGCCGGCCTCAAACGGACTTCGCAGCAAGGGACAAATTTAGCAAAAACAAATACACTGTGCAATACCAAATCAACTTGCGTCTTGAATCCAGCAGCTGCGTATTCTTCGGCAGACCAAAAGGCACGACTGTGACAAATCGTGCTTTCGCAAACGGCCTCCACTATCAAATCCTTGTCCATTTGCAGCTCCTCGCTGGCATGCTGCAAAGCCATGCCGTTCTGCTGGATAGCCTCCGGACCGGTGCAATCTTCAAAGACATCTTACGCAAACAAAATTGCACATGTTCATGACAAAGTATTGACAGTCGCTGCCGTTCATGAAGACAAGCGCTAGGCTGAAACCCATTCGCTGCCTCTAACACCACAGCGCGGTCACTGCGCATACTATCAGAGGCAAACAGCAATGCGCAGCCCTGCTGTTGCACAGCTGCCAGCACCACCTGGAAAGGACTTGAGCAGCCACTGGCATGTCTTGGAAGAAGCAGGACTGTCAATGATGCACGTGGATCACAACTTGCTGGTGCTGAGAAGGCAATACCGCAAAACGGTTCATCCCACATTCCCTACCTATCACACCAGCAAGACAATCCCATTTGCTGTGCCCAAGCAATGACACCTCTGTCACATTGCTTTCGGCCTGCCGATCGCCCTTAAGCTGCTCGCCAGCGTAGAGCAGCGTGAGGCCTTGCTGGCTAGGTAGATACCTCTGTGGGGCCAAAGCCATTTTGAAAGAATAATATCTCGAGCTGGTCCATACGATCTCTGTTTCTCTTTCTTCAAATTCGTGGCCTTGGTGCATTTGTCTGTTCCTGTCATCAAGAACGAGCCTTCAGCTCTCACGGCATCTAGGACCAGCTCCTGAGTTCTGAGAGGACATAAATGACAGGAGCGCATCCATCCAATCCGAGGGCCACCCGTCCTTGTGCTCTGCTAGTTTTTGACTGGCGAAACGTAGTGCGAAGGGGTTCCGACGCAGAGCTTCCTTCATGAGCTGGACATCTTCTCCTTACAGTCAGGCCATCATCCTGATGTCCATGACATGTGTCATTGTTTTGACTATCTGTTTCATGAAGCAAAACACTAGCTATGCAAGTTTGCAGCAATGCAACCACGCACACACACACACACACTCACACGCACACATACAAGACTTCAAGCTTTCTCCTCCCATGGGTTCTATTTCTACCTCCAAGTTGCGAAGTTCTGTGGTTGCAAACTGCAGGACTGCGGTGTTGAGCGAGATGGCCTGTCAGAACGCTGGAAACCCGTGGTCTTGGGCCGTCGATCTTTGCCAACAAACTGAAATCCAGGTGGTCCAAAGGACAAAGAAGCGGGAGCAAGGGACCATAATGCAAAACAACTGAACAGCAACGGACGTGAAAGAAAGGCACATTGATTCCAAGGGAAAGATCACATGAACAAAACACACGGCTGTGCTTGTTCCATCTATGCTGGCTCGAACTGGTCAGATCTGAAGGTTTGAGACCTGCAAGCCAAACTTGGAAGTTTCGAAGCTGGGGGAGCTGGTGTGAAACCTGCGAAGATTGCAAAATGATACCGCGACAAGCGATCCCCACATTGCCATGTACTTGCAGATGGCGCCTGCATCACGAGGCCGCGATGGCCGCGAAGCCTTGTTGAGGCGAACTGCAAAGCGGTGGTGTTCTGCAGAACCGCCTCGCAAAGCGTACGAGGATCCCCCTGCATTTGGAGGCTTGGAGGCTGATCAGTATTCCCTTCGGCCCGTAAATGAAAATGGGTAACCCATGTATTGAGTAGTTTGCCCCAATGATCATCCCATGTAAAGGACCTTTTGATTCCCGCATTTAAAGAAGGGCTGGGTGACTTGCCGAGCTTTCGAGTCCCTCCAGTCAAACGAGAAATGTGACTTCCTTCGAGTGGCAGCGTGATCCAAGCACACCACGCTTTCAAACAAGGTTGGCCTGCTGCACAATGTCCAAGTCATCTTGGAAGTCAGCAGAGCAGAACTTCAACACCTACCATGAACAGTTGGCGGCAGTCATGCCACTGCCTTGGTGTCACATGCTCGGAGGCAGCTTGGGCCTTCCAGTTCTTCGCCACAGCGCTGAAGACTAAAGAGCGGTCCGCTTGAAGCTCCTGTGGCAGGTCTCTCATCACCTGCAGCATGGTGGCCAAGAAGCAACCTCAAATATACCCATTCATCACATTCAACACAAGATATTCATACATTCTATTCATATCTGGGCGTCCGTTTTCAGATCCCCCGCTAAAAGCGACTAACTTTTCGTGGATCAAATACGGAAATCCGACCACTAAACCAGATAACAAGAGATCTAAACAGCTAAGGATTCGGATGGCAGGGAACCTCTAAGCTTAGATGTACAAGGTTGGGGCCGTCTATCCCGGCCTGGGCCTTGCGCTCAAGCGCACGCTGCAGCAGGCCCCGCAGGCCCTGCACGTCCTGGAGTGGCAGCTGCAGCAGGGCCGGCAGCCTGCAGCTTGCTCAGCAAAATGAAGTGCATATGCTGCATACATATATATATCTATATATATATATATGGCTGTGGGTCAAAACCCTGTACCCCTGGTGAGCATCAAAATAGGTGGCAAATGGATGTTCATCCACCCCAAAATGGAGCCACAGGCTATGCCCCATGGCCATGTATATATATATATATGTGTATAAATTGTTCCATGTAGCACACAACAAAGACATGAAGCCTCCAAAACAAAAAAAGTGTCTCGTCTTTCGTTTGGCCCGACAAAAACCTGGACATTCGTTTGTGGTTCGAAGTGGCCCTACATTCCAATTACAAAGGTTTTGATTGCGGCTCCTGTGAGCAGGGTACTTCCAAAGTAGTTTAACCCTGCCTTCGGGTTGTAAACGGATTAAACAGACAGGTAAACCCTGTCACGATAAGAAGGATGTGTCCCTACTTTGGGAAACACCCAGGCTGCTTTCTTGGCTGTTCAAACAAGAGTATACAGTACTTGACCCATCCTGCTTGCTAGCGCTTGCATCCTCGTTGGGGCGAAGAGTGGCAGCTTCAATGGCAGGCCTCTCATCCAGATCCTGGTCATCTTCTAGTATGACAACCTCAAAGCAAACGCCAGCCAGGCCCATCGCTACTACTGTTGAAAGCCAGGGTCTTGTACACTCCTTGCACCCTCACAAAAGAGAAGACCGCCCTGACAAACAAGCTCATAAGGAAAGTTGCTTGATGATCGACTAGGAGATCGCTTTTTGGTTGGCAGTGCCGCACTATTCTGTCCGAGCTGCAAGAGCTTTCAAGCTTCCTTGACGCCGCCAAAGCTCTGGGAGGGATAGATCGTCCTGTACCAGCGCCTGCGTGCTTGGAAAGGCATCAATTCAGAAGAAACCCAAAGGCAAATAGCACCTGTTTCTTGGTCTGCCTGGTGGTCATAGAGTCGAATCATCGATGGGCTCCTGAATTGGACATGCCAAGCCGGAAGACAGCTCAGCCCGGAACTCTTCTCACAAAGAGAGCCTATTTTCAGCCAAGCAACTGCAGGCCTTTGGCCCTGGAAATGGCAAGCTTCAAGTCTGAGACTTGCTCCAGCTGCCGAAGCTCTGATGCCTTTGCTGCATTTGTTTGTACCACACAGACCACCACTCCCGCCCGGTTTCATACGACCACGCCTTGAGGCAGTGAAAGAGCTCACCGCTGATTGCGCCCAGGATCTCCAAGTCCATGGCTCAGCTTCTTGCTTCGAGGCGGCCCGCAGCTCGGGGGTCCTTTGAGATGTTTGGGGGGACCGCGCGGACGCCTTGCTCGTAGCACCACACAACTGCAGCTTCAGGTTACAACAGAAGCGCCAGAGACGAATCAACCCCAGCTCGTGCCACTCTTTGTCCTCCGCTCAGCAAAGCCTTCACCGATGTACAAGTAGCCAAGAACTCTTGGCACTTACACTCTGTGCCTTCTCGTAGTCTTCTACCTATGAGAGCTAGCTGTCATCTCCTCTTTGCCGTGCAGAACTGTTTTTGTTGGCATGCAGAGAATGCATGTGGTGACTCTCAATGATTTGGAGGACGATCTCAGCTAAAGCCCGAAACGTATGTCCATGCAAGAGCGGCAGTCAGCATCAGCTTGCTCAGCTTGACCTTGGGTGAGGGCTCATAATATCCCTGGCCAGGTGCCAAAGTACTGAACTCAACAGCCAACACAATTGAGCTTCATTCTTCATGCCCGCTTTGGCGGCAAACACCTGATATGATCTAAGATATCAAGACCTTGGCCATGAACAAGCTATGTTGCGCAGCTGCAAACCCTGGAAAGGTATGGAGTTTTGTCTGTGGAGATCAAAAACACCTTGTGAGTTGGACGTGCGCCGATCCAAAGTACAAGGTCCGTGGCTGAGCCCGACTCTAGGCCCTGCACTGGTGCACTCGACTTCTGCAGCAAAGAGGAGCCAGGGCCCTGCACGTGGCAAATTCGTAACACGCCATGGCCATTCAAAACCCGGGCTATGCTCAGTCCTCAACGCCTAAGTTTCGGCACGGCCAAGCGCCTTCATCCTGATTCGCATCTGGATCTCCTGGCAGGAATACAACGCGTCCCAAGCCGTGATGCCTCGGACCGTCCTGGGAAGAGGGCACCTTGTCATCACCTTCTTCATCGCCACCACCTACAAACACGAACCGCACTTGGACGACTTGGGCGGGGCACCAAATCCGAAGCCATGGCCTGGGCTGGAGACGGTGGGGGGCTCAATGTCCTCCTCTGCACTCAGCGTGGTAGAGGAAGCCTCGCCTGAAGGCTCGCCTCGCGAGACGGTGCAAGACCAAACTCAAAGCACCAAGAACCGTACGGAGCCATGCGCTTGGTGCTACACTTGCAGGCAAGCCGCTTTTCGCCGGTGGTAGCTCCGCGTCTCCCTCCAGCTCGTCTTGATGTTTCAGCCTTTGAAATCAGGGAAATACATCTACCCCTACAGACATGATATTCTGCAGTGTGGAGGTGCAAGCCAGCAGGGCAATAACTGCATAAAGAGTAATCAGGGAAATCTTGTGAACTGGAAGACACAAGCCCACAAGGCCAAGGCTAAAGTGAGCCATACGTAAATGTCTTGGCGGGCCGGAAACTGCTTGGAAGGTGGGCACGGTGGGAAGTTCACTTCTTGACCAGACACTGGCTCTCCCAAGCCGAGTGATATTCATTTAAATCCCACGCATTGCATGGAGAACCAATATAGGATGCACATTATTTCTTCAATAAAGGCTTCCCTTTCAAGCCACAAAAAGAAGGGTACCCTCAAAAGAAGACCCCATCTGGACTGTCCTCAGATCCCCCGCTACAAGTTTAACTTTTAGTGGGTTAAATTGACATCCAACCACTAAAAACTACAAAGCTAACATGCTAAGGAACCGGACGGCTGGGAGCCACCAAGCCATCTCTTAGATTCTGCTGAGCGTCTGCGACACAGCGGAGCCGCTCTGCGCGGTGAAGGATAAGATCTTCACTCCCTC
This sequence comes from Effrenium voratum, assembly GCA_963377175.1. Taxonomy (NCBI): domain Eukaryota; class Dinophyceae; order Suessiales; family Symbiodiniaceae; genus Effrenium; species Effrenium voratum. The sequence continues at coordinate 23,165 of CAUJNA010000278.1, forward strand.
ACTGACGCCCTGCGTGCCCGACACATTGGGACAAATGGCCATGGTTGTCAAGCATACTGTGGATGGTTGCAAAATCCATTTCGCATCACTTTGAAACCATGGGCATCCACATTGATTGTGTGGAATTTGTAGGGACATCATAATCTCAGGGTGTGTTAGGTGGTGCAGGATTTGGTCCATCCACAGTAGGTACCCAAAATGGCTTGCGCTGGTTTGGGTATGATTCGAGGTATGGTTCGGAAGCAAGGTTTTTCTGCAGTAGAAGTGCTAGTAGTAGTAGTAGTAGTAGTAGCTGTAGTAGTAGTAGTAGTAGTAGTAGCAGCAGCAGCAGTAGCAGTAGCAGTAGCAGTAGCAGTAGCAGTGGCAGTGGCAGTGGCAGTGGCAGTAGCAGTAGTAGCATGAGAAGTGGTAGTAGCATGGTAGTAGAAGTAGTGGTGATAGCAGTAGCAGTAGTAGCATGAGACGTGGTAGTAGCACCGTAGTAGAAGTAGTGGTGATAGCAGTAGCAGTAGCAGTAGCAGTAGCAGTAGTAGAAGTAGTAGTACTTGGTGTTGTGAAGGGGGTATGATTCGGGGTATGGTTCGGAGGTATGAGGGGGTATGATTCGCACAGGTCCCACCAAGGACTAAAGCCTGCGGTCCAATTCCTGGCAGTTCATTTTGACCCATACCCAAATCAAATATCTGGATATGATTTTTAATAGGGGACCCTTTGGCGGACATCAAAATCAGTGGGAATGGTGTCCACCAATCATGTAGGAGGGTGTTCCCCCATTAAAATTCAAGCTGGTCAACATGTGGGGGGGTACTTTCGACTGCGCCTGGTCCATCAGCAAGTCTTGCAGCTTCAGCTCCTGAAGCTGCAAAAGAGCGCAAGGCCTCGAAAAAATCCCTCGTTTTGAACCGGATCCGGAAATCCCCGAATAAAGGAAACCACCAGTTGGATGGTTTATCTCGGAGCCATTCCATTTCTCAATCCCTGCCTACGGCACCAGGAAGTCAGTGCTTTGCTTGCATAACTTTATAAGTTTGGGCGAGGCAACATTTGTCATCTGGCCCTTTTCGTCTCCTATGCCTTTCACTGTCGTTGCTGAGAGTTGCTAGACAATCGCCTGATGATGGGCCGTGCTGCCTCATGAAATTTCGTGCAGCCGTGCCTTATTCTTTCTTAACAGGCACGGTGCCTCCAACCGCTCGAAGCCCGAATAACTGGTGGAACAACTCAGAGGCTGAAATTAATACTGTGCCTCTGCTTGTATTTCGCTGTCGCCATAATGTTGCAGTTATTATTTCCTAGCCCCTCTCAATGGAACTTGGTTCGCCCTACGTGGCTGTGGCCCCTAGGTGAAACAAAGACTAAAACCTGCGTAACCCTAGCTCTTTAAATTTTGAGCCACAACCTCAGCAAAATTAGCAACATGTCATGTGCAGTGCAGCCATGCATCCGCCAAGCTCAAGTCCAAGGAATTCCTTGGCCAAACGTGCGAAATCAAGGTCGCTCGCCCTAGGTGCAAGCTGACTATCCGAATGGAACAGACTCCATTGCTGAGCGGGTCAGCTTTCTGAAGCTCTATGTTGAACAGAGTTCTCTAATTACGCCGCAACGTGCCGAACGTCCTTTGACCTCTTCCAGGGTTCTAGCTATCAGATTCAATGCATGAAGTCCAAGCGGCAGCTTGTGGGCCAAATTCCAAGCGCCGTCCACTGGTGTGGCTGGCCTCAGAGCATCCCGGCAGACACCGGTGGACTTGAACACCCCAGCTGCTCGCCTCCCCGGCCCGTTTTTAGCAAGAGATGTGAGAAGCGTGATTCGTTGGTCGGCACTTTGCCATCACAAGTCAACAGCCTTTTGCAAGCGAAGAGCACAATGATGAGATACCTGGGCGGCAGATTGACACTTCTCTTCCAACAAGGTGTCATCTCAGCTCTTGCTGTGACTGATTGCAGAACCAGGCGGCCATGCAGAGACCTCGTCTTCATCGGTATTCGACACCTCGACATCTTGATTTTCGAACCTTAGTGAAAAGAGTTAATCACAGCGTGGCATGTTCGCTGCGAACCGGCCACGAATTACCCGCATCTCAAGCCAAGCGGCTGTAGGAGCATTGCCTCGTCGTCCATGGTTGCCTTGCCAGGCATAAGGGACACCTGCACCCGATCCTGCAATGCAACAATGGTCGGATCAATCTCAAAAGGATAATCAATTGCAATCCAGTCTAAACGGCCTGTGGACAAAGGCCTAGCAGCCGAGTTGGCCTGCAAGCAACAAGATGCATATCGTGTCCTGCGGCACGTCTGCTATCTCGGCAATTGCCTGCCTGATGCATGTGAAGGCTTTGAGGATATTTCAGTTTCCCTCTAGTTGGGTGGCTTGGATTGGTGGTTTGGTGGTTGAGGGAGGGTTTCCCACCTACCCTCCACAAGAACCAGGGGTCCAAATCCCCAAGCCAATCCGAACCACCAACTAAGGGTCAGGATCAGCTGAATATTTAGGCAAGACCCAGCGCTGCCTCGCCTGGTACCCTGCTCAGCGCGTGCATCTTGCGAGAACTGCCGAGGGTTCGTCAAGGCAAGCTGCACCACACCTGGAAGCAGGTTTGTCAAACATACGGCGCCAGATGTTGGACCCTGGTGCCGCCTTCCGCCTTTCAAAGGGGCTACCAGAAAAGGCCTCCTCATTTTGACAATGTGTACAGTTGCAAACAGTTGCGCTCGTTCCCGCCTGTTACACGCTGATCGAAAGCCACAGGCTCCTGGCACCGGGGCCGATGCTGCTGCTCCGAATCCACGCCAACTCAGTCACAACAACACCGATCGGTACCAAAATGGTCGTAATCCCAAAACCTAAGAAAATCAAAGGGCGGATCTCTGATACCCGCTATTTCTGCCTGGGGAGTCTCCCTCAGCCTTCTGCCCACGCCAGCCGCCTGGTCCCAGCCGCTGACTTCAGCCTTGCAGATCAGGGTCTTCACCTCGCTGGAGTCCCAAGCCTCAGGCAACATGGGGGTTGAGACTATTCCCTTACAGGCTTCGGCCCCCAGGTAACTTTTCCCATGTGGTTGAGATAGCAAATCTGTTTAGTGGTTTTAAAACCAGTGGTCATCCCATGTATTTCGGACCTTTTGATCAACCCCCATGTATGCGAACAAGCACGACACAGGCCAGGCAACCTGCAAGTCAGCGGCAATCAAATTCGCTTTGAGGCGTGCGGAGATACCTCGCGGTGTCGCATCGTTGGATCTGGCCAAATGTCTCCAACAAAATCTCCCAGCAAACGAACCAGAAACAACAAAGAACCCTAACCTGCAGGTATGATCTGCTTGCCGACAACAGCCCGATGTGAAGCAATGTGTGTAACTGGCTGCAATCATTGTGGGGGGTTCGTGCCGAGACGTCTTCCTGGACGAGTAGCCGCCCTGGCCAACACTGTTCAAGCGTTTGGCCACGCTCAATGCCTCTTCCTGAGTGCAATGACAAGCAACCAGAGCAATCCCTTTTGCTGAAGCAGCACGTCCGTGATCACCCCATGGCAGAGACCCAGAAAGCAAACAGGAAGCTCGACTAAAGGCAAACTGTGCCGGTGACTGTGAACCTCTCTGTGCGGCTTCCCTGCCAAGCATCATCGGCTTCTGGGATCGTGTGTTTTGCCGGTGCCATCAGCGTAAACCAGGAGTCCAAAGGCGCTTTGGGACCTGGTCATCTTCAAGAATCGGGCTAGCGCATGCGACACCGTGCACTCAGCAACACAAGTAAACACGCACAGAGTTGCAAACAGCCAACAGTCTTTCTTCCAATTTTGCCCGCATTTGCCAATTCATCTGATAAAGGCGTGACAAGAAAACGTGGAATTCATTGGCAAAAGTATCACTCTCACTTCGGCCTGATTTCTGCTGGCTGTCCACCTTTTGCGTCTTCAGCATCATGTCGGGCATGAGCGACACATGGACGCCGTCCTTAGGCTGCAAGCCAGCCACGATCCGGGCAAACTAAACATGCGTTGCATGTGCCAAAAGCTGCAAACCTGATGATGCGCTCCCTGATAGGTACGTTTACCCGCCACCCACTTGCAGCTGGCAACGTGTCTCTCAGATTTCGGGCGATGCAAGACCTCTACATCATGTGATCTGCAGGGGAATAAGGGGGGAATCCGTATGGTCTAAACTCCTTGAGGAGTTGACCCCTATCAGCTTGGCCTATGGTGTTACCAACCTTCACCTGAGTCACAATCAAAACCCGGTATTAAAATGGTCGACCCAAAACCATGCAAAGAATTAAGAAGGCGGCCGCAGCTATTTATGGTTGGGATTGTCCTTTACTAACCGTCATCTACCCGGGTTTTGATTGTGGCTCACCTCAGATTCTGAGTGCGGGGCATCAGCCACGTCGGCGGTCTCCGCGATGGAGCGCTGCACCGCGGCGAGCGCGGGGTCAGTTTCCGCGAAGAGCAAAGGCTGCGGCACCAGCAGCTTCCTGTGGCGAATCTGTGGAACCACTCCTGCAGGATACAGAAAGAGTACCGAAAGAGTACCAAAAAAAAGAACCTACAGGGGGAAAAACGGGTGAAAGCTACCAAAATGCGCATCCAAACCGTTTTCTAGAGCATCGGGGGTTCACAATTGGTTTACGATAAGCAATAGGTTTTCGTAACAAAAACCAATAGATTCAGAATAATCGGGTCTTATTCAAACACAAACACCAAGCATATAATAAACAACAACAGACATTGTCGAATCATGCTTCCGTGTTCATGCAGGGAGCCGGACCAAGACAAAACAGTTGCTAATCACACACGACGACAGTTGGAACTATCACCTCTTATGGATCGCCAATTCAACTGCTCACACACACAATGTGTTTGATTCTTAGGGTTAGGTTTGACATAAATCGGTTTGAAGACGTGCCAAGGCGCATGAAGCAAACGACGCGGGTCATATTCTTCGGCTCGGGCATCTTAGAAAGAAGCAACGACAACGAGCTGCCAAAATATGCGGCAGGCAACCGGACAAACCGGTTTCTCAGCGGTAACAGGGGTCATGCCATCCTTCAAATGCGTGAAGCCTCTTGAATTGTGTGTTTTCTTTCGCCAAATGACAAGCGAGTTATTGCCCAGCAACAGCACCGCAGCATGGCAGAACTGAGGAAGGTGCCACTTTCTTGACCACCGGCTTTGGCCGGGGCATGCTCACCAAGAACTTGGTGACATTGGTGAAAATATACCTTAATGCTGTTCATCCCTGGGTGTGGCTCAAAATTCAAAAGCTGGGGTTACGCAGGTTTAGTCTTTGTTGGCATTTACCAAGGTGCCATTTTGGTGACATGTTTTCGAGCCACAGCCCCCTCACCAATGCGCAATGCGACTATACTTGCTTGCTCATTCACATGGCAAGTGACATGCCGGACTTCCGAAGCATTTGGCGCAGAACGCGGCCAGCTGTCAAAGTGTCCTTAGGCGAGACTAGGGGCTATGGCCATGAAATCGCGTGAGCTCACGGGGCATGGTTTCTGACACTCAATCTGCTTGCCCATGGATTGGCATCTGCAAATCTTCACGAGCTATTGAGAGCGTAGGCTCGGTGTCCGTGAGGTTTCCCCGGACAGTAGTGACGTTCTTGTCCTTCGGAACCAGCATGCTAAACCTGAGTATCTGCTGCCAAAAGAAAGCGCCCAAACCTCTCACAGGACTTGAAGGCTTGGCAGAAGGCTACGAAGCTTTTTGAAAAGGTCGTCGCAAACCGAAACAGTCTCTCGGTTTAGTCCTTCCTTTCCTTCCTTTCCTTCCTGTTCCGATTTGTTTCTTTCTTACTTTCTTGCTTGCTTGCTATCTTCTTTCTGTCTGTCTGCCAGCCTGTCTGGCTGTCTGCCTTTCTTTCTTTTCTTTGTTGATTATCTTTCTTTCTTTCTTTCTTTCTTTCTTTCTTTGTTTGCTTCCTTCCTTGCTTGCTTGCTTGCTTTATTTCTGTATGTATTCTCTTATCTGTCTGTTTTTTCTTCTCTTCTTCTCTTTCTTCTGTTTCTGTACTTTGTTTTGTCTTTTCCTTCTTTTCTTTCCTTTCTTTATTTTCCTTATTTTCTTTGGTTTATTTCTTTATTTATTTCTTTCTTTTTCCTGATTTTTGTTTCTTTCTTTCGCTTATTTGTTTCTTTCTTTTCTTTCTTTCTTCTCCTTTGATTATTTCTTTCTTTCTTTCTTCCTTCCTTCCTTCCTTCAGATTCCTTCCTTCCTTTCTTTCTTCCTCTCTCTTCCCCCGTCCCTCCACGCAGCCAAGAGAAGGGGATTGAGCCAAGCTGCCAAACATTGGCAGTCCGAGGAGGCCCGGGCTTGTACCGTTGCGCCGGCTGTACTGAAACGTGCACGCGCTCCACGTCCTGGCAACAATTCAGCGGACGGACTCCGCACAAACTCTCTGGCACTTTGCCACCAACATTGGATCTTTGTAAAAACCATTGGGCAGTTCAACTCAATGCCACACCTTGTAACACGAAAGCTGCTACGGGCACGCTAAATTCGAGCGGCCAAGCGCACAAACAAAGCTTCTTCTACCCTCTCCATGCTCCCCCCGTGAGCTGGTCCTCCGTAGCAAATTGCCGGATGGCCTCCCGCGCCACCAATGCATACATGGGGTTGCTGGCGAAGCCCACAGGGTCCTCTGTCACCACCTGGCAAGCCGCGCACATCTTGCGATTTCTGCCGCAGCGGACCCCCGGACCGAAGAGCCGCACCGGACCCCCGGCCTGCATAACGCCCGTGACTTGAGTCACTTGACCAGATTTGATCAGCACCCCTGTGGGCTTGCAGTCACCTGAGATTCAACATTCACACAGGACAAACTCACCCTTGAATGGTTCCATTGCTTGTGATCCTCACTCTTGGGCTGTGCCAATTGTGCTGAGAAAGTCAAGAGTACTGGTTTAACAGCCGTCATGCAGCAGCTGTTCGGTCAACAGCCTGCACGCATGCTACACTGCAATGGCTTACTTGGGTCCATGACCGCTGACTGCAGATGCCTGGCATCTGATTCATGATTCTTCAGGTTGGGATGGATCTCTGCGTGCATTGCCCACCGCTAGCTTTAGAACAAATACAAGTGCAAAATAGGGTGAATGACTTTTGCCAGGCTGCTGCCCAGACAGGCAGCGACCTCATGAAGTCGATCAGTCTTGCATGCCTTGCCGCCGTGTTCCGCGGAGTTTGCCTGGCAAAGGATGTGTGAGGCTGCATGTGGGTGTGGGTCAAGACTAGCCTGGTACATGGCTTTCAAGGACTAAAACCTGCAGTTTTTCTTGTGGTTTAGTTTCGACCCATATATAGCCAATATGACTTCGAGTCTGTGACCTTCTCTAGGAGCCTCCGCTCGGAAGCGTAGAGCGGTGCCGTTCCCGCAGTGTAGGCTGCATTCAGTCCAGGGGCTCCAGTCCTGACGTGCGGGACTTGGGAGGGGGTGGCACAAACGAAGCCGTCTGTGTTCAGATCCCCCGCTAACAGCGACTAACTCTTATTGGGATAAATACGGAAATCCAACCACTAAACACTGAAAAGCTAAGGGAAGCTACCGGATGGCTGGGAACCACCAAGTAAAGAGCTTCAACCAAGACTCTGAGAGCTTGCAGTCCACCGGACAGGGCGTCGGGGAGCAGGACATCACATCTCGGGAGGCCTGGATCAAGGTGCAAAGGGCCCCCTGCACATGCACAAGACATGAAGTTTCTCCAAGTGCAATGCTTCCTGCCATCACATTGCATGTCCAAATTCAAGTCCCTGTGCGTGAATTTATAGGGGGGTGCGTATTGATGGCATCTGAGTTTCTAGTGCATAAAATGGCACATCCAGCGGATTTTTGAAGGTTTTGGGTGTGAAGACTAAAGTAGTAATTATTCGGGAGGCTAAAAATCTTAGGGGACATAAAATCAAACATTTTCCTATGTGCCATCAATACGAACCCGCCCTTTAGCCACTAGCCTCTACTGCTTGGAAAGCCTGCGACAATCTTGAATTCGGGTGTAGAAGCAGGGTGTGAACTGAATGAACGCAGGGGGTGGGGCCCTTGTTGCAATTGCATCCCTTTGTTTCCACCCACAGTGTTGATTGACAAACCGGTCAAATAAATCGAGCTCCGCGAGCGACCCAAGAATCACCGGCCCTCTCGCCAAGTTTTCACAAGGAGCCCGGCTCATGCGCCATCTTTGCGTTAGCAAAAAGTTCAAAGATTTGGCGGGAAATTTTGGCTATGATGGCATAAAGGTCATTTCAAAGATGCGATCAATATGAAACCCCCTATATCTTCTCGGCATCTAGCCCCAGCACTGGCCATGCTTTGCGCATTTTGGAATTGGAAGGATTTCAGAGCTGCGCCCTGTTGAGCATAGCCTTTGTTGCCAAGCTGCGCCATCGCACTCCTGACCGCCGTACGTAGGCCCTGTGGAATTGCGGAGGCGCTCAGTCAGCCCACCGCCGCAGGTTTTGGTGCCTGCATGAGCCAATGGGGATGGTGGGATCTAGTTCGCAAGTTTTGGAAGCTTCACCGGTGAACCCAGTCTCTAAAACTCTTGGTGTGGTAGCAAAAAAAGGTGGTTTTGCAGCCCCCCCCCCCCAGCAAAGATTATGAATAGAACCCAAAAACTAAAAACCAAAAACAACCGTGAACCCGCAATTACAGCCGTGGCTGTTGCTCCAAGACGCACTGATTCCACTCGCTCCAGTCGCTCCACTTGCAATCCACTGGGCAGTTCTCCTCCCCACAGGGCCGGCGCTGAGCCTCATCGCCTTAGCACAATCAAGTATCCGCAATGGCAGTGGAACCCCGGCTGCTCAACGACCTCACGCCAGGCGGCCCAGGCAAGGAACACCACCGTTGGCTTCTGTCACCAAGCGCCGGCGAAGGCTGCTGGAGAAGGTCGCCTTGGCATCTGTCATCAACTCATGCCAGCTGAGGCTTGGCCCAGTCCTGTCTACACATGCACACATGCATGCACATGTACAGGTCGCCAAGACTCCGTTTTTTTGCTCCACTCACACAGCGCTCTCGTTTTCGTTTTCGTTTACGTCATTTCCGTCTTCGCTTCGAGGTGCCGTGCCGCCGCAGGAGACGCTACAGCTGCTCCAACCGCTCCAGTCATCCCAGACGCAGTGCACCGGGCAGCCGCCCTGGAGACACATCTCGGATTTACCAAAAATCGGGTAGGGGGAAATCAGAGACACGTGAATACACATTTTTTGGATGAAACGCAAAAATCGGATGCTTCTGGAGTTTCCTGGATGTTAGCTTTTTCTGGGAGTTGTGCCTTTTGGGGTGGTTTGAAGGGAAATTGAAAGGGCAAAACACAATGGTGGACACCCTAAAATGCGCGGTCACATTTGGGGAATACGCGAGGTTGATCAATGATGTTGAATGGAGCGGAGATGAGTGGAGGTTTCAGGCATGCAGTCAGTTCTTTGCCAAGGTCGACACTTGGCACTGAGTCTTGGTCACTTCATTGCAAGGAGGGATGACCACGTGGTTGCGGGCTTCTAGCTCCCACCCGGAAAAGACCCAACGATCTGAGCCAAAAGCACGGAGTCATTGTTTCTCCGTTGTTCCATACTGTGATGGGCTCAATTGGGTATGGATCAAAATTTCACCAGGATATGGACCACAGGTTTGAGTCCTTTCCATTTTCTGTGCCAACTCATTTTAAGTGTTCCCCATTTTTGACAACCACGCCCAATTCGCGATACCTCGCGACACTTCGGTGCAACGTTGCCTCAGAGCACTCCGTCTCCTCGGTAAAAGGCCCCGAACATTCGCTGCCACCAGCAGTGGCCTGGGAATTGGCTGGCGGACAGTTCCATAACCAGTGGCTGTCCACTCTCTCACTTCCCGAGAGGATTGGCCAAAAAGAACAGACTTTCTATTTACCACTAAGATGGTCTTCCCAAAAAGTATTAAAGTCCAGGAACTCAGGGAGTGAGATCTACGATGGAGCGTGCTTGGCAAACTTGTTCCAGGGAGCCTTTAGGAAAAGGAGCTGGCGACAGGAATATTTCTGCAAACATAGCGCATAGCACATGGCGTGCCTGTATCTCCGCTACTCGACGCCGAGTTTTGGTGCCGTTGCCGCAGGTGGCGGAGCAGGGCTCCCAACGACTCCAATCTGCGATCACCTGAGCTTGGATCGGCCACGTGCCATGATCTCGTGCTGAAAACCGTGGGAGGATCGAAGCTTTCTTGGAAGCGCAATGTTTTATAGCTGGTCCGTTGGTTTCCAGCTGTTGCAGAGACGCCTAAACGAGCGCGCAGCACTAAGGCTCCCGACGCAGTCAACAGGGCAAGCCTTGAGATTGCAAGACATCTCCTCACACGACGCTGCGGGGGTGCCAAAGCGAATTCAGGGGTTCTTAACAAAGCTCCAAGCAAAGGCGTGCTCTCCCAATTCCAGTTGTCACTTAGCCCAGCTCAAGCAGGTAATACCCGAAGCTCCCTGCACTCACGACGGTTGCTCCTCCATCTTGTCACCGTCACACTGCTTTCCGTCCTCAACCGCAGGCAGGCGCACTTCGCGTGTCCTGCACGCGAGCGGGGCGCAAGCGGCTTGCGAAACATAACAGCGTGACCCATGAGTCCCACCCATCGCTCACTTCGATGCCCTCGTCTCACGTTTCCCCTTGTTCAGAGCAGTTGAAAAAGAAACCAACAAACAGGAATAGCCATCTTCGGGGGTGCTGTGTCTCAAAATAGGAGACGCCTTTTTGGGGTGGGTTTAAAAGGGCAACTAGACGAACCCGGAAATTTTGGGGGCCTATTTTGAGACACACCCATTCGAAGACCTCACTCACAGCTTGGTGCCAGCGCCTATTCTTGGTGCCGCCGGCACAACTGGCTGAGCAGCTGGACCAGCTGGACCAGTCGCCCCACGCGCAGTCGTGGCTGCAGCGCTGGGTGCTGCACTCACCTTCCAAGCCAACTTGGATTCTGGATCTCCGGTTTTGGAACTTCAATCAGCAATCCGCAAGGCGACGCCTCGCCTGTTTGCACGCCATCCTCTAATTTGCAGGAATGTTCATCCTGCTTGGACTCCACGAGGACGGGCTTCTCCCTCACGTGCAGCGCTTTCCAGCTAAGTCGACGCATGTCAACGAAAAAAAAAGTTAACTTTGGATGAGCCCGATGAATCCGATGGACTAGTCAGGGTGGTTCCCCTTTTGGGGGATTTCTTGGTTTTAGACCCTCAGAGTCTGGTCCTCCGGATAAATGGGGGTTGATAAAACAGTCCTTTACATAGGATGACCATTGTAGAAAGCCACAAAAAAAAGATGATACTTCCCACATGGGAAAAGTTAGCCATGGTCATTTGGGGCCGAAGCGAAAATTGATCAACCCCCAAATCCGAATTTCGGACAACTCAAAACACGGTACCATCTTCTGGCAGGCACCTTTGGCGAACACCACCATCACAGCTCGCAGAGCAGTCTGACCACTGGGTCCAGTCCCCCCACTCGCACTCCACAGGGCATGGAATCTCATTGCAGTCGCCAAACTCCTGCAAAAGTAAAGACGAGTGATGCAAAGCTTCCAAAGCAATGTTCTAGTGTTTCTTTGGTCAAACAGCAAGCAATTCGAAAGCATGCACATCGATACACGGGCCCCAAAATGGTGGTTTTCCTGTTGGTTTTCCATATATGCTGTAGTTTTTTTCAAATGCAATACACTGCAAGCCTTCTGTCCTGGTCGTCCCCTGTGCAAGTCTTGCCACCAGAAGTGTCTTGGACAGCTACGGTGCGCTTCCGATGGTAGGTGCCTGCGGATCGTGGGGCGAGCCGGCATACAATTTCATGTGTATATCTCATTTGCCGGTCTGGTTTCCATTGCTGAGCAGCTCCGCTTAGTGTTTTTCTGGTTCCTTGTGTGCTGACAAGCTTGCCGCTTGCGCAGTGCTACGTAGCATCATCAACACTGGCGATTGAGATTCTAAAGTCAAATGGGACCTTGCCAATGGACCCTCGGTTTTGTGGTCTGGCATGCCCCCTACTTGCATTGCGGAAAGCGGTGGACTTCTTCCTTGTCGGGTTGACTGACATTCACAACTAGGGGTCCATGCTCTTCACTCATATACAAATGAGAGGTAATTACAAAGATGTAATTATGAAGTAAAACGTAGTTTTTGCAAAAAAATACCAGCCTGTCGTTCCAAGACAGAATCCTTGCATTTCAAGGGCATTGTTCTTCCCATAGAGGTGTGCTGCAGGATGCGCACGCTCTATTATGCTCGCGCACGTTCGTAAGAACAATCCTCCACACCCCAGGGTTGCATTCATGACAATGTAATGCACTCCTTCGTGTCTTGCCTCCCAGCCCCCAGGCGTCATACTGCAATGCTGGGAAAATCTGACAGACTCATTGCGACGGGTTTGTTTGCTCATTATGCTTCACTATTTCTTTGCTGTTCACTCCTTGTCTTTACCCATGTCTGCTGGCTTAAGATCCTGTCCGGCGGGCCTTGCAGCTCCATGGGCCCATTTTTGTTCTCAGGCCTGTCCGACGTGTCTAAGACTAGCCTCACAGCCCGGCCCAACCAACAACCTGCCCAATCAAGGCCCGCCGCCACTCCGGCTGCCTACAGCCCAACCAGCAACCCAAGCAAGGGCCAGCCCAGCCCGCCCTGTCTGCTGGCTCCATGACTCTCTCCTGGTCCTGCGCATCGCCTTGCCCAGGGATGACATCAATTTGTCCAACGACGCCAGAACCTGTCCATGCCTGAATCGCCACTTGACCAGCTCTGCTGCTTGCAGTCGAACCACAGACGCTGCGCGCTCGGCTGGGCCGAGGCGGGCAACGCGCAGCGGTTACAATAACTTCACGGATTCCAGAGCTTGCCTGCTGACGGCACTTTTAAAGATAAGTGCGCTAAATGTTGTTTTTGGCAAACACTGCTCTTGAAACGGGGCGTGGTTCTTCCCAAAACAAGGTAGGTTTAACATGTCAATGTAATTCTCACCAGATTCAGGGCGTGCACTCTGGTGAGATCTGGACGATTGGACGCCACCAAGTTACAAGGAATCGTTGTCTACTACCAAACATCCACGCACTATGCACCGAAAACGCAAGCCATCTTGTTCCCTGAAACTTAAACACGCAAGCACACAAGCAAGCAAGAAAGCAAGCAAGCAAGCCAGCCAGCCAGCCAACCAAGCAAGCCAGCAAGCCAGCAAGCAAGCCAGCAAGCAAGCCAGCAAGCCAGCAAGCAAGCCAGCAAGCAAGCAAGCCAGCAAGCCAAGCCAGCCAAGCCAGCCAAGCCAGCAAGCAAGCAAGCCAGCAAGCAAGCAAGCCAGCAAGCCAGCCAAGCAAGCAAGCAAGCAAGCCAGCCAAGCAAGCCAGCCAAGCCAGCCAAGCCAAGCCAAGCCAAGCCAACCCAAGCCAAGCCAAGCCAAGCCAAGCAAGCGGGCAAGCAGGCAAGCAACAACGCAAGCAAGCAAGAAACAAACAAGCAAGCAAAGCAAAAATCGAAAACAAAAAAAGAGAAGCAAAACACAATCAAGCAAAGCAACATAACATACAAACGACCAACGAAAACAAGCCGACAAACAATACACACAAACAAACGGGCTACGACGGTGGGGGTCTGGACCTGGATGAAAGTTGCTGCTGTGTGAGCTTGAGGGGATGATTTTGTGTATTTGTTTTTCTTCATCTAGGTGTCCTTGCCTGTGTGTGGTCGTGCATCTGTTTGTTTGCTTGCTTGTGCGCTTGGGTTTGCTTGCTTGCTTGCTTGCTTGATTGATTGCTTGATTGCTTGATTGATTGATTGATTGCTTGATTGCTTGATTGCTTGATTGCTTGTTTCTTTGTTCGTTTGTTTGCTTGCTCCTTTGTTTGCTGTGTATGTATAGTATGTATACTTGCATATGGCATATGGAATGTGTGCCGTCTCAGAAAGCATTGAAGATTTGGGTTCCCAAACAAAGCACGCATGCATGGATATCTGGGCTTGGGATGGATCACCCAAAGCCAGGATAGTCTCATCCGCTTGGCGCGGCACAAAGATCATTTGCTGTCTTACTGTCTACTTGGGAAGATGGTGGATTTGTGGATCAGGGTTTGAGCAGGTAATACCCGTCAGATCCGCAGGGCATATGCCTGTGGATGCCAGCCCCAAACGCCTGTGACGTGGTCGACGCTGCTAGCGGCTAGCGTAAAAACTTGGCGGAATCAACTTCTGGTGTGAGTATTGTGCGATGGTTGTCTGCTGTAACATGCTTTCCATGTGCGAATTACCCGCCTGTGCCGCATGTCTTGGAGCAGAATGACCATGGACTCCAGTCATACCTTGTGAACACAGCAAAGGAAAGTGCATGAGTGTCACTTTGACTGCTCCCCCGCGTTTGCAACATCACAATTCTTTCACCTCAGATTGAACGAGCCCTGCTGTATGCAAGCCTGTCAAATGCCAAGACACCACTGGCAGTCCACTGGCACCGCTGAGGCATTTCCTGGCTTCTCCTTCCAGGTGCCAATGGGCAATTCAAGACAGCAGCTTCGACATGTTGCCAGAGGATGCCAGAGCTTCAGCAAGGCAAAGCCAAAACCCTCACGTTCGGGGTCGTCGAACCTTCTCGCCACACAGCATGTCCTTCATGTCACCAAGCTGTGAAGCGAGAGCCTTGTAGAGCTCATCTTCCGGGTCCTGGCATCTGCCTCTCACCGCGGCACCAATGCTGCAAACGAATAGGGCGAACAATCGCCGTCTCAATCTGGTTGCGCAACAATGAAGGTCAAGCAAATCTCTAGAACCTGGCTCTCTTGTTGCTACATTGTCGCCAACCTTCTTATAGCATTCCCAGTTTCAGGCCAACTTCTCCTCGTAGTGTCTCGAAACATGCGCCAAGGACTCGTGGGACTCAGCCCTCATCATTCGGCGACCTCTGGGCAAAGCTTCAGTCGGAGCGGCATGCGAATGACTGCACTTGCCTGGCGTCACCGCACCGGAGGAGTCCACCTGCAGGCAATTTGGCTCTCTTGCGACCGAATGCACAAGCATCCAGCCGCACATGGCAACCAGCTTCACGCAACTTCTGCGCATGCTCTCTGGAGCAACAAACTGAAACATTCGAAATCAAGAGAGGTGTGTGACGCCTATGCGAAGCGCAAGCGGCCTCTGACTCATGGTGTCCGGCTCCGTGCCGTTTGGACGGAAGGGTTTCCTTGGCTGGAGGGTTATAGTCTTGCCACTCAAATGTTCATGCCGAAATGTCGGGCTCTCAAAGTGTGGACATCGGACATTCACAGCCAAGCCACCGCTGTGGCGCCCAAGAACAGCAGCAGGATCGGACATCTCAATGCCTGCAATGCTTCGCGAGATTTTGCACATGGCGCCTTCTATCTGAGCAGCCGCAGCAGCCTACCTTTCTTGACACATCCCGAGACTTTCCTGATCTGACAACCCACCCTTCAGATTCGCAGCGGCAAGTTCGCCTGGGGCATACTCGCCGTCGCTCGGCCTCTCAAGAACGCCCAAGTTGTCGAGTCACACAAAGTCGTTCCAACGGCAACTCTTTGTATACACCCGCGATTCTCCTTGGACACTAGTTGATGATAAGCAAAAAGAAGATCAGGAGACAGGCAAACCATACCAAAGGGGCCCGTGTGCGCAAAAACAAACACACACACACACACACACACACGCATGCCTGCATGGAGCATGTAGGGATCTGGGTATCTCCTGAGATGGCAGAATGCCAGTCGAGACATGCCCCAGGCACTTTGGGCCCTTCAACAATTTCTTGTCGATTGCTTAGTCGGCGCTCAAGGATTGTCTTGGTTGGCCGCTCTTGCTGCCAAGGTGTCAAATGACAAAGTGCACCGCAGGAATGCGAGGCATCCCACGGGATTGAGCCGGCTGACGGCTGTATCGTACAAATGTCTGTTGTAAACAAGCCATCTATGACACCCAACGTACTTCGGCATTCATGCGTGGGTGAACCTGCAGTGACCCTTGAGTCAGGTTGAGGATTGGCTCTGCATCTTTCGAAACGGGTGCTATGTTCTGAAACAAGTGAGACTTGGCGCCGTACCATACGCAGAGCACAGCACCAGCTCAAGAGCCGCAAACACAATTAGTCAGAATCAACTCTTCCCTACTTCTGCCACTGCATTGGAGACACGGTGGAGCTGCCCGTGCTGGTCAGGCTCAAGGTGCCGCTTGCCCGGTGCAACTGAAGCCACTGGCTAAACGCATTTCATCAAGCGATCGGGCAGCGCCTGTTGAGAGAATCCGCCCCACCTACCAGAATCAAGTGTAAGCTTCCCAATCCTGAAAGCAGGGAAGCGTTCCAAGCAGTGGATCGCGCATCTCAGAGTCGCTCAGTACGAATGTGGATGGGCTGCGCTTCCGGCATGCTGGAAAGGGCGTCGCAAACCACCTGCCATGTTCAGGCCCTGAAGAAACAACCAAACAATACCATCAACTCAACACACACACACACACCCAGGAAAATAATTGGTACATTATAAAACCCAAAGAGGGGGGGACACCAGTCTCATTTTTCCTCGCCCGAGATTCTGCGAAAGTCTGCCCCACCGACAAAGTGCATGATGGAATCTAGGATCAATGCAAACAGGGGCACTGGCAATGTGGGACTGGGACTCTTTTCAATATGGTTCTCAGAACACAGAATTGTTTTCGCCGGACAACCAACCCCCATGCAACATGGCGTCATGACACACTGTTCTGACAAGTAATTAAGTGTTTAATTAGTCTTCTCTTAAAAGGGACGATGGCTCACCACAAATGGAGATCTGCAGGGAGGATGTTTAAGTGACGCATAATCAAAACCGATCGGTATTGCAATGGTCCAAGCCCAGCACCGTGTAAATTAAAGAGGCGGATATCTGCACCCATGTATTGGCAAGGGGATTATCCCTTGCCAACCTTCATCTACCCGAATCGGCTCTGAGCAGCCTGTGAGCGGCTCAAGTGTCTTCGGCTCAAAATCCGGGCCTTCAGGGCAGCCTGTGCCCGCTGAGCAGTGGTGTGAGGTGCCTGGGAGATGAGCATGCCATAGCCTCGCCACTTGTCTTCCTGCCGCATCGGGTCACCCAGTCTGAACCAGTCAGTTGCTCCGTTGGATGTCTCAGAAACACAAGCCAAACGTGTGTGCCAGAACAAAAAAAATGCAGGAAACTTTAGTCTTGGCTTCACCTCACACAAATCAAAGTCCCACTCTACGTTGGTCAGGCCGTCTTGCCTCTTCCTCAAAGCGACTGCAAGGTCTTTCTTGGGCATCCGGAATCTGTTGGTTTCGCTGCATGTCACAGATCTGCCCGCGCGCCGTCCTCGGAGCCCGAGTGCCAATCCTTGTTCTCCACCTTGCACGGCGAGCACGAGTCTCACTTGCCCCTTGCGGAAGGTTGACCTTGTGGGACCTCCACTGCAAATGGACCAAACACGGAAAGCCAAAAGGTCAAAAGGTCTATCTCAACCCACGACGGCAACCACGCGAAGGGCGTTGAACAAGAGCGAATGGGACATGCACGTGAAGAAACGGCTGTCGGAGACGCACCCGACCGGGTTGGCGGCCTGTTAAAAGATGCAAGCAGGCACTGTTAAAAGAACCGTCGGTACTGTCAACGTCTTAGCCAGACGACGTAGGCTTCGATGGTGATGAGGTCCAGGGTCTTGTCGGCCTTGCGCAACGCCATGTTGAAGTCCTCAGATCTCACGCTGACAAACCCTCTCGCAAGGGCCTGCTCCCATGAGCTAAAACACACACACAGTGTGTGTGCGTGTGTGTGCGTGTGTGTTCATGTGCACAAACGTGCAATAAACATCCACAGAAAAACACTGTGTTTGCTGCGGATGAATTGTGTTGCTATGTCAAACTACTGCAAAGTCTTCCAACAGGACGTTGTTTTGCCAAGGCGCTCTTGCTTTCTTTTCATACTTGGGACCTGCACAGGTGGCCCACTTTCCCAGGTCCTCTGCCGTTCAAAGGGCCTGATAGAAATCCATCTTGAGTACTCCCAGCCTATGGGGTAGGTCACCACCACGGTGGCCGAGCGCCAGTGCTTCCACAGGTCCAGCACCAACTTCTCGCAGCGCTCTGCTTCCCCACCACGCGTATAATCCGGGTCAATGAAGACCTACAGGCGCCCGCAAGGCCAACGACTCACCGCGATCCCTTGACCAACAGGGCCTACAAATCAAGCCCCATCAAATCCAAGCTCTCCACATCTGCAAACTCGAATTGAGCAAGGATTGATTTTGTGGAACATACCGCCTTAACACAGATGCGCGTCGGACAAAACCTGTATGGCTGGCATGGGCGTCGCTCTTCAAGTCCCCCCCTGTCGCTGCACACAGTGGCAGCTCCATTTTTCAGTTCTCTGCAACTTTGTAGCGCAAGTGTAGTCCACGAAGTGCACTTCCGCAGCCCCCAGTGCTTCAAGGGCAATGCACAAAGTGCACTCGCTGCAGCTCCAGCTTCAAATCGCAATTTGCACACTTCCGATTCACAAAATGCTGCTTTCTTCCGTTCCAAACTTTGAACCCTTGTTTTACAGAAGTGTCCGTGCAAGTAAATGGGTACTTACATACGTGCAAATCATCATCCAGAACCCGGCTCGCTTTAAACAAGTGATGAAGACCTAAGAGGGGGTGACAAACCTATGGCGGCCACGGGACCTTTTCCACGCTAACTGGGGATGCGGTAGATGGTCAATGCGAGACACACCCCAAAATGCTATGCGGCGGGCATGTTTCTCAGCTCCACCCATTCTCTGTTGACCACACTACCGCGTTCAGCACATTCTGGTAGAAGGTCAGGTTATCTTCCTCAGCAGCTTATCGCCGGCCTTCTTCGTTCGAAGACGGCTCTCGCTGCAGACCTGCCTCTTCATCAGCTCCCTTTCCTCATCGTCTATTCGAAGGGTGCCGGCGTGATGTCTGCCTTGCTAAAGAGTGTCCACCGGCATCCTTTGATGTGGAGCCCACCTGACCGTGGTGTCAACCCAGCGACGTCCGTCTATCCTGCCGTGAGGCAGGGATCTACATCCGACTTCACTTGTCTCAGCCTGTAACAACTTGGAGGCTTTGAACTCCCCTCTCATGAGCGGCTGCGCTTTCTCCCCTCTTCTCCCCTTTGAGATCTCCACCGCGTGCACCTTTCCAACTATGTACTTCTCCTGTGGATCTATCCATTGATCTTCTTAATGCGCCGCCCGACGAAGTCCGCCTCGTCTGACTCCCGCTTGCCAAAACAGAACTTCTTGGCCAGCCGCTTCTCTACCTCTCTGCACCTTCTCGTCGCTGAAGCCCATGCAGAAGTCGTCCACCTCGATCAGTATGATGCCCTTGATTTTCCTCGCCGTCTTGTCCTCGTCGCAGTTGCTCTCCTCCGTCTCTTGTCGGATGTAGACACAAGGATCCAACAATGATCGCCGGTGTCCAATCTTGCGGAGAAAGGCCGTAACCGCCTTGAACCATCTCAAAGGCGCGTCGTCTAGTCCGTAGACCGGGGCAACCAGCTCTATCAGGTCCTGTTCCTCCACCGGAATGCCCTTGCAAGCGCCACGAACAGCCGTCCTCTGGGCCGACGTAGCTGCTCTGATTGCGCGAAAGCTGCCTTGACGTCTCCAAACCGCACGATCATGTTCTCGATAGCGATCACCTGGCAAACCAAACTCAGAGCCTCCGTAGGTTGGGGCAAGCGTTCGAAAGGCACCTCCGTCCGGATCCTTGCGGCTGTGCACGCAGAAACGAGATTTCGGAATTGGAGAACTTGGAACGGGAGTTCAAGGCGGTGAAGGTCTGGAAGGGGGAGGACGCAAAGAAGCTGCGAGAGCAGTTTTCTCACCGTGCTCTCGCGGCAAAGGAAGACTTCCGGAACTCCGCCTTCTCCTCCGGTGTCATCTGCTTCCCGGTGATCTTGCCGTTCTGTAGTTGCTTCTCGTCCTGCCACCCCCGCTGTTCAAAGAAGACCTCCAAGAATTCTTTGAGGTTCTCCTCCTCTGCCTCCTTCCCTTGCCCTCTGCGAAATCGCTGCTGCACCCTCATGCTGCGCCGCACATCTTCTCCAAGCTTCCGGCAATGGCGCTCCTTCGCTCGTCCGCAGCGCCAGCCCTCTGGCTCTGCATCTGCTGCTGCAGCAAGATTGGATGACCTGCGCCCCCAACTCCTCTGCGTGCGATGCAGGCCCAAGCTGATCGGTGTTGCATTTTCACAACCTGCTTCTCATCGCCACGCAAACCGTGTGGCCATTCTGCAAGATGACGAGGCCAGGTCCAACCCATCTTGATCGCTCCCTATTCTTCCCAATCCTCCAGACCAGCACCCGCTGTCCGGCGACCCAAGTACGGTTGCCAGCTTTCTCGGCCTTTCTCTTGCGGCAGGCGCTCGTCTGAACTCCTGGCTGGGGCTGTAGGATCGCACAGCACCGGTGTTCTGCCCTGCATCTAACTTCAACTCTGCAGGAAGTTGAGGATTCGACCCGTAGACAATCTGACACTGCCAGATCCTCTAGGTCCTCCAGATTGCTCACCACCCTGTTGCCCGAGTTCATTTCCATGCCCAGTCTATCCTTCAGCCACTGCCCATCCTTTCCACTCTACATTCTTGTCAGGAAAAACGTCACCATAATTTCTGGTGGTCCGCGCGGCCAAATCAGGCCCATGTCTCTCTGGCCCCTGGCTGCGGTTTCCTACTCAGTCGTCCTCCTCCTCCTCCATGATCAACCAAATTGAGAAAGAGGATGCTCTTGCCCTCCCCCTTCAGGTAGAAGATGTTGGCCCCAACGATCTGATTGAAGACGAACGTCCTCGAGTAGGGGGGCATCCTGGAATGCACACGCGGCCGGGGGCGAAGGAGGGCGTCATGCAGCTCACCTTCGATCAGTGCATGGCGGGTCAGGTGCATCCAGATGGACTATCTCGGAAGCGAATCCTTCATGCTGAGTCACATGAAGGTCGCGCAAGAAGTATGCCGGCTACGATGTGCACAGAAGTGGCCGGAGGGCTTGGTGAACGCCATCATACTTGGGATCCGCAAGCAGATGAGCTGGGTGGGGGTCGGAGAACAAGAAGAAGATCCCCGAGGCGAAGTGGAGGAGGAACCTCAAGAAGAAGATTTGGAGAAGCGCTCAAGGCTGCAAAGGCGCAAGAGAATGTTCTGAAGTACGTGAGAGATGAACAGGAGTGCGTGCAGCAGAGGCGAGAAGTGAAAATGAGGCGTCCGGCTGCTTATAATGAAGTCTCTTCCTTGATCTAGCTGATAGTCGGCTACCTGGACGCAGAAGCCGAACACGGCAAGTCCGCGTGATTGAATGCGTTCTGCTTCCCACGGACGTAGCCTGTCCCAGGTGACGTTCATGATCTGAGAGAACGCCTTGCGCTCTGGAGTCATACAGATCAAGTCAGGTTCCTCTTGTCGTACGGCGGTCCAGAAAGTCCGCGCGTGAGGTCGAATGCGGGGGGCTCCGTTGCCTTGATCCGTGTAGCCTCGTCCCGGAAGAAGTTCGGTCCTCTGTCGCCACCGTCCTTCACGTCAGCTCTCATGGATGCCGATTTAACATTGCCTGGGACGCCAACCTCGCGATCGTCGTTGATGTCCTCATCCTTCAACCTCTCTGAGCGTTGCATCCTCCACCTGCGCGCCCGGATTTGGCACGACATTCCTGAGGTCGCCGCCCTCCGGCGTCCTCCTCAATCGTCACATGGACATGGCTTTCACCTTCCACACCGCTTCCGGTCATCCCAACAAACGTGGTGGGGTTGTTCTCCTGCCCGAAGTAAATGAAGGCGGAAGACCTCTGACTGACCGCTGAACCGCCAGCTGCTCGATCGCCTTGCTGTTGAGCCACCCTATCAGCCTTTG
>CAUJNA010000278.1:50000-62500 GCA_963377175.1 Effrenium voratum
ATAAGATCCACTCCATCCGCCTCTGCGTGGGGGTCTGGAAGGCGCGGGAGCGCGCCAGGCCGCCCTGCCGGTCGATCTTGAACTGCCGCCCGTTCTCCGGGGCCCAGCGGTCGTAGACGCGGCCCGTCCACGGCGACGTGAACTGCCCCTGGCGCTGCTCCTCCGCGTCCGGCTGCCCAGCCTCCCAGGCGCCCGTCTTGGGCGAGCCCCGCGCGGTGACTGGCGGTGGCTCGTTGCCTGACTCAAGACTTTGTCAGGTCAGCGACATCACTAGGGGTTGATCAAAAGGCCCGAAATACATGGGATGACCATTGCTTGGAAAACCACTGAACAGATTTGCTATTCAACCACATGGGAAAAGTTACCCATGACCGGGCCCGGAATGCTGATCAACCCCCACATCACTCTCTGTCAAGCTCCTTCAACCATCTCAGCTCTCCGAGCGGCTGTTCTCGATGTAGGGCGATCGAAACTGCTCCAGGCGTTGTTCCCGGGCTGCCTGACGCTCAGTCCCCAACCAACCTCGCCTCGCCTTCTTGGCAGCGTCTTCACTCGCCTCGCCTTCTTGGCACGCCGCTGTTCTCGCAGCAAAGGACCGGAAGGTCCACCTGGCATGTGATCTGTGCCATCCGCCTGTGGGATGCGAATGACTGACTGACATCTGCATAGAATCTGACAGCTTTCTTGAGCTCCTGCAGTCAGCCAGGGCAGTGTTCTGAACCGCCTAGTTTTGGCCTGGAACCACAAATAAAGAAACATGCGAATGGGCTATCATCAGCGACCAGTCGGAAGCTTTGCTCTATACCTGGGTTTGTCACTCCAGTAACACCTGGGACGCACTCTGAAAGCCATACGCAGTGAGACGAGCCTCTGCTTCTCCGGACTTGCCGGAAGACCTGCAGCTGCCTCACCACTGCGCAGCTCAGGAGGCCTGGACGCTCACTCTTGTGTTGTCTCTCGCTCATCGGCTCAATCTGCATAAGTCCTTGTCTGGTTTGCAGACGCCCTCTCTCTCTCACACATGCAATCCACAGGTGCTTTCCCAACCACCACCAAATCCATCCGTCGCCCACATCGCCCACATCGCCCACCCTCTCACATCCGCCTCCAAAAACTGGACGCAGTCCGATCGTCCTGCAGCATCACAACATATGGCACGGCGTTGCGCGGAGTGCTGCATCGCATTGCACTTTGCATGCATTCGACTACAGTACATGATGTTTCATAGTGCATATACAAAGCATCACATTGCAATGTGTCATTGCTGTGCATTAAACAACGCATGGTGTCATTGCGATGCATATTGCATCACATTGCATTGTAGTGTTACATTGCTTTGTGTTACGTCAGATTGTAGGGTTTGCGCATGGTTGCAGCGCATTTTGTTTTAAGGTTGACTACGTAATGTTGTGTTGCATTACATGGATTACTTTGCACTACTGAGCATTCTATTATGTACATATATATATGTATATGTACATCACATGGCACATTGTGTATGTAACATTGCACTGCACTGCACTCTCGTGCTAGCCATGCGCCCTCCTATGCCTAGAATGCCCCGGAAATTTACAACTTGATTCAGCTCAGTCCTTCTGCCACCTGGCCGAACAGCCACCGGGCTGTGCAAAGGTGCACTGCTTCCTGGTGCAAGCTGCGGCGCCAGCATCATGGCCTGGCAGGGTGGCAGGCTGACTTTGGGCATGTGACAACACAAACTGCACTAGGCGGACTTGATTGCAAGTGATGCATGGCTGCCATGACACACACAAACGTGAATCTGGCTAATTGGCACCTATCAGCTTTTGCTTTGCAATGCTTCAAGCAAAACACTATGGCTCGCTGCTGCCCCGGTCAATTTTACGCCTCAAGCATTGTGCAGCATTTCCCCCCAACCAGCCCGCGCCTCAACAGCTTCTACAGTGAATGAGAAAACTGTGCGTTTTTGAGCTTTGTGGTCTCATGGGATTGCTCCTAGCCTGATGGAATTGTTTACAAACACGTTGGCCTTGGCGCAAATCCTCTCCGGCTGCCCCCATTGTATCGTGTGTAAACAAAATGCTTCCGACAACCTCTTGCTTCCTGAGCCCAAAGGATTGCGAGTGCAATTCCTGCATCACCTGCCAAGTGTCCGTAGCGGCTCCAACCCCGGCACTTTTCGTTGCAAGAGCCAACGCCCAGCAGCTAGCGGAGAGGCCCATGTGCTCCAGCTCGCGTGTCCTGATCGCGAAACGGGGAGTCCCATGGCAGCGAGAAAACGGGCTGATCAATACTCCCCTCGGCCCCAAAATGAGCATGGCTATATTCTCCAATCCAGCGAGAAGTTTCATCTTTTAAGTGCGTTCCCCAATGGACATCCCGTGTAGAGGACCTTTTGATCAACCCCCAGTTGGCCAAAAAAAGCCGAGTCCTGGGCAGCATGCTTACAGAGAGGCTTCGAAGGATACTCGAGTCCCAACCGATCACGGCAAATGCCCAAAGAAGGTTGCCTCAGCTGCAAATAGTCCGAATGTCGACCATCACCGTGTTTCTGCCAAAACACTTTCTTTGAAATCTGCATAATTACCGTTGGTTTTCTGGGGGCATTGCACGCACTGCCTATGCGCGCGTGCGGAAGATTCGCCGAGTTGCAAAGATGCTGTGGCTCCAGCTCAGGCAGCTTTCTGTCGGATGCAGCTCTTGCAATAGCATGCCATCACACTTGCAATGGTTGAGGGGAGATAAATTGAATCTGCATCGGCCATGTTCATGTTGTAAGCAAACGGCTCCGCTGAATGTTATCTGTGATTGCCTTTGCCTGAACAGTGTGATCCCCGGGACGATGCTCATGTCCCATCTTTGTCTTCCAGCATCTTGTGAGTAGAACACATGTTTTCCCAATTTGGCCGGTCAATTCAAGCACGATTTGCCTCAAACAAAATCTGCGCCCGGTTCCTCTGAGCCTCACTGGCAAGCGCCGCCAGCAGCGGTTCAGGTGTGCTGAGAAGCGATGCCAAGGCCTCGTTGCCAACATGAGAATGCTGAGGGCAACATCCGCAAATCGACATGTTATGTGCACACGAAAATTTGTACCATTTGTTCATATAGAATACATACACAGACAGTACACGTAAATACATGTACACATCCTATCTCAAACATCTGCAGCTTCTAAGAGAAGCCGGAACGCTGAGAACGGCGTGCTATTTTCAAATCCAAGGCACCCAGGCCACGTTGGCCAGGTCCTGCGGCGCGAACTCCCCAACGCAGCGCTGCGCTTCTGCCAGGAGACGATTTTGGCCATCGCCTCCGGCCAAGATCGCTCCCCGTCTTTTGGTATTCTCTCTCTCTTCCTTCTTCTCTCTCCTCCTTCTTCTCTCTCACTGTTCTCTCTTCTTCTTTACCAGTTTCCTCCTCTTTGCTGCCCTGCTTTCCCTTGTTGGTTACTTCCTTAACGGAGAACAAGCTACGTTGCTTGCCCAGCACGAGTACAGCCGCGTGCCTGCGAAGTGCCAGAAGGCAAAGGCCCAAAGACACAAAGCCAAGTCCTGCATGGCTCGCTTGCATCGCATGCGTCACATGCGTCGCTTGCGCGCTGCGCCTGCGGCTGCAAGCCGCTGCAACGAGAGAGTCGCTGCATTGCCGCCGGCACGAAGAGCTGCAGCTTTGCCAAGGACCAGGAGACCTGAAGCCCAGGCTCCGGGTTTCGGCTCTCTGGGGCGCTACACTTGGACAGGGGCTCATCTTGCGATCGGTGCGGTAAGTAGGGAATGAGAAATGGAATGAACCGTTTTGGGATTCCCGAATACAGGAAATCACCAGTTGGAAGGCTTACAGGGGGCATTTCCTCATTCCCTGCTGAGCACCAGCAAGTCCTTCGCATCTGTGGCTCATGCAAGTCCACCCTGCCTGCACCACCGTGGCCGGCGCCGAAACCTCCACCTCCGCCACAGCACTGGCCAAGCCTTGCGCGGCGGAGAAGCGATGCTCGGCCTGCGCAGCCAGGATGCTCCGGCCAATCATCCGAAAGTCACACAGTACCAGGCTGATGCTGGACGAAAACTCTGAACATCACGGATCTGTTGTGAGAAATCAGCGTTGTGAGAAATCAGCGCCTGTCCCAATGTGGCAGCTGCCCAGGCACAGCGGGACAAATCCAACGCTTCCAGCTCGCAGGCATGCTGCTCCGCCAAACTCCTTCAGAAGGAACGGCATTCGGAGCGCGCAACTGGGGCCATCCCCTTCGGGGTCAAAATGAGATTGGGGGGGCGCCTTTCCGCCTTTTTTTGCATTCTCCCTTCTCGGCGTCTGACCCCTCTTGCTTTGCTCCGAGCTGCAGGAGCTCGCAGCCCCCGGGCTGCCGCAGCGTAGCTTGACACCAAAGCAGCTGCGCTGCTCTGGCGGCGCTTGGCCCCGTGCCTCCGGCATGCCACGCTGCCCCGTGGAGGTGGGGACTTCAATATGTCTCCAGCTGGTAGGCAGGCCGAGAAATTTCGCAGAGCAAGGCTCAGTCGGCCATGCATCAGCAGAAGCGCGCGAGTTGCGAAAACCACTTTCCTCTTCTACACATCATCATGCGCTTGAGTCATCCACCACCCTTACCAGAAACTTACTCCTTCGCTCGATTGCCCATAGGCTCGGCCTGCGACCTCCAGCAGCAAGGGTGCGGCATTGGCGCCACAGACCGCCAAAGCCCAAAGCAGGTCCGGCAGCTTGGCATGGAGCTCTGGAAGGCCTCTGGAAGCCGATGGTCTCTCCAAACCCCCGGCCATTTAAGGCTTCAAATAGGAACCCTCTCGCTTGGAATGCTCTCACTCCTTCATAGGAACACCTCTGCCTGGAATCCTTTCACCACCTACCAGCCTCAAGCAACATGGTGGTTGGCTCTTCGGCTGTTTGCCGAGGCGCGGTGGTGCACTGCTTCTGCCAGACCAGGCGGAGCGGCCGCAGCCACGTTGGCTTGTGCCCAGCACAGGTTCGGCAGGTCTCGGACGTTCAGCTGCCGCGTCAGCGCCTTGAAAGGCACTATCACTTCTTCAGTGAGCCAAAGGCGACTTCCATCTGAGCTTGCGCAGGCTCCAATTCGTGGCAAGGGTTGAAGCAGGAGCTGGGCACCTTGCAAAGCATGATAAAGATAGGACTACTCTTAGTGTTGACTTCTTGAGGTAACATACTGTTTTCAGCTTGCATTGAATGACCTCCGCTAGCCAAGTCACAGATTAGCGCACGTGAGTCGCAATCCAAACCTGGTGCTGGTGGGTTCCTTTATTCGGGAATCCCTGGGTTCATTCCCACATTCCCCACTTATGGCACCCCAACCCCATCTCCGCACACATTTGTTTCAGTCAGTCCATGGGCCTGCCTCTGCCACGAGCACCGCCACAGCATCTCCCGAGTCAGGCAAAATGGTCGCTGCTGCCTGCCCGAGGTCTCCAAGCGCTTGAGAGCCGGCCCGGACAGGTCCAACGTCAAGTTCACATCTCAAATCTTCGAATAGACTTAGGCGGCCCCCTGGTGCCGCAAACAACTTGGATCTCTCCAGTGACACGCCCATTCAAAGCTCAGTGCAACTCAAGATTTCATGCGTGTGCGCATACGTGTGCGTCGGTCCAAACAACCCTGGCAGGTGTCCGACACAACTTCCAATTTTGCCCCAGTCGCCCAGGCTGCATTCGTCAGCTGCCTGGGCTTCAACTCACACAGCTGTCTCAAAAAGGGGGCACCCGGCACAATCTGCGACATTACACAATTGCTCAAACAAGGCGATCCTCTGTTTGTTTCAAAACACTTGAATTGATGATGTGCTTGAATCTGAGTTGCAGAAGCGCTCAGTGGCCAGCCTTGACTAGAGCAGGTCAAATGGAGCTTGCCAAACACTCAGGGAGCCTCTTCGCCCTTTTTTGGTCGGGCCAATGAAAATAGCATTTTTAGTGCCCAAAATGGGCTTTGTGCAACTTCCCAACTTGCCCACGCCTGCCCGAAAGCTGCGCCCGCGCTGCTGCTGCAGCGGGCGCCAGCAGACCGGCAAGGCGCCCGAAGCGAACAGCAAAGGCACTGGCCTCACTGGGAAAGTCTGCAATTCCGGTTCGGCCAAAGGCCGGGGGAATACGCAAGAGGTTTCAACATAGACACCTTGAGGCTGATGCAACACAGTTTGTCCTTTGGCGCTTGTAAGGATTCTGAATTCTGGTGAGGAGAGCCTCTTTTCAACCTGCAGCTACGGCAACTAAGTCAGCAAATCACCCAGGGCATGTTCTCCAAGGGTCTAATACAAGTTCCACATGGATGGCTCTTCGAGCTGCCCACGTGAGCAAACACTTCTTGGACACCAGCCGGCACTTTGACTAGTGGACGAGAAGTGCCCGCTGGGCAGGCTGCGCAAGCTCATGTTGAACACGTGCATGTTGGAATTGAGCACCTCGTTGCACACTGGCACTGGCGTGCTTGGCAATCAAGCTGCGGCTTTCTCGCCGTCGCCGCCTTGCTCTTCGGTACATGAACACACGATTCAATGAGCGCACTTTGCCCTCAATATCGCCGTACTTGCCCCAGAGGATATACTTGAACAAGTCAAAGTCCGGATACCAGAAAGAATTCCTGATGCGCGGCCATAAAACCACTCCTACATCCTCTTCAAGTCTGCTCTCGATTGGGATGTAGAAAAGGAAAGCAATAAGCATTCGTAGTATGCATGTGACTACCATTGTTTCCCTTCAACTTTGGTCAAAAGGCTACGAACGGCTTGCCATCTTTACCTCATGCATGTTAGTCTTCGTCTCCGAGCGGGATCAACCAAACACATCACACCAAGCATTCGCGCAATCGCACATTGTCGGAATCGACGGAATTGGCACAAACAGAGAAGGAGTAGAAAAAGCCATGCGTCCTGGGATAGCCAGTTTGGTAGATGTCCACTGGATCGCCATGCGCCACCCTTTGTCTCAGAAGGGTCACGTTCTGTGCGAACTCTTCCAGCTGTTTGACGCCTTGTGGCTGGTGGCCAAACTCGAACAGCAGGCCTTCCTGCAGGTCACCACGACAAAACGTGTTGGGCTGCGTGAGGAGTACACTGCTTTGTGATGTTATCCTACCATATCTCTGCCAACATGCCGTTCGCGATGACACTCTCTCTCTCTCTCTCTATTTTGTGGCTCCTGCTTGGTGAGCGGCGTATCAAAGTTCTCGGCGTAGGCTTCCAGGATGCCACGGCCAAAAACGCAGACATTGGACGCCGGCCTCGGCAGCCCCCGGTACTCTGCATAGGTCGTCCCGGCAAAGGACTGAAACTTCTGGGGGAAGCCAGGGCCCACAGTACTGGTGTCCAGGACATACATGTACGCCTGTGCGCGGATGGAGGGATGGTCACGATAGTGCCAAATCATGGACAAACCAGTGAGGTCGAAATTCTCGAACTGCGTCTCCAAATAGGTCAAGCCATCATCTACATAGATTCTTTCCATGTCGGAGCCCCCAACCACCACAACTACATCTTCAAACCGTTCGAATCGTATCGCTTTCCTCAGCTGAGATTGGAGCTGACATGACACAAGCAAAAAGCCTCACAAACCTAAGGCAAATTAACACTGCCAACACTTCTTCAGTGCAACGAGCATCATTGTGTCCAAGAGTGTCTTGAGTGGCGTCTGGTACTTCATGTTGGAGTTGACGACTAGCTTGATCTGGGGCCAGTCCGTATAATCATCCTCCGCGAAAGCTCCCAAGTCGAGTTTTGCCACAAATCCATTGTGGGCTTTGTTGGCAACAGCCGGATGAGAGGTGCATCATTGGGGATCAGCCACGTTCTGCCCATACAGTAGAATCAAACAAACAACTCTTCTGGGCTCAGCCGCAACCCAGCTCTCGAGGCCACACACAGCATGCATTCCTGCTGCCTTCATGGAGTAACTTCCTGCTGCCTTTCATGGAGTAATTTCGAGCATTGCCTCTGCCCGGGGCATCATGCTGCCAAGTGGCAATAAAAAAAAAACTATTGTGTGCCCCGAGGTCATGTTTTTCGAACCTTTCATGACTAAGAAGCAGAATGGGCCCTTCGGCAAGGATTTGCTGATGTATAGACATATACATACATATATATATATATACATACATGTGTGTGTGTGGCCTCTGCTTCCCTCTGCTCCGCTTGGAAACCTCAGTGAACATCCGTGCGCGAGCAAAACAAGGCTGCCATATTGTTAAACTGAATTTGACTGTGTAAACCTGTGTGTGTGACAACGCGGCACTTGTGGTCTCTCGGGCGAAGGCTGTCTCCCTCCTGTAGGCTCAAGGCCTTGATGCACAAATGGGCAATGCAATGTGCAAAGATGAATGTATATTCACACCCACCCTTGGATTGATGTATCCCTACAGCAAGCCAAACAGTGTATGTTCTAGCTGGTCGAAGTGATGTAAAACAAGTTGTTACCAGCCAGTAGGGAGCTGATACAAGTAACAACTTTTACATCACTTCGACCAGCTAGAATCTAAGCTGTTTGGCTTGCTGTAGGGATACATCAACCCAAGGGTGGGTGTTAATACGCATTCACCTTTGTAGATGTCGAAGATGCATGTGCCGTGCGTGAGGGGCCACGCCATAAGGCTGTTCTGTTCCATTGTGCTCGGCCAGGCGGTGTTGTTGTACATCTGTACCTGTTGCAGCGTGTAGCCCCGGTTGACAGTGTTGACCCTGGAACGGGATGTGAGGTCGAGGAGCTTTGTCAAGTGACAGCGCCAAGCAAGGATGTAAAGATCTCTGGTGTTGACTGTAGCCAGCTTCCCGGAACTCATCAGAGCACTGTAGTCATAACCGCATCATGTGGGTTTGTTGTAAGCACTAGCACTGTAAAGTCAAAAGCCGAGTAGCGAAGATTTCCAATGATGCGCTTGATCTTTTCCAGCGCCGCTTCTGCTGCGTCTCCCACAAACGAGATGGACTCCTCCGTGGCGAGGGCCATGTAGAGGGCGTTGCTGTTGTTGGCCAATGTGAGGTTGTGCCAAGCTGTGGTACCATGGTCTGTGTTCCTGAGGTTGTCTGCGCGGACAAACCCGATGTCTGCAGCCGATGTTGTCATCCTGTCGTTGTACCTCTCAGGCACGCAAGCCTGGGCGGCCATCGGCAGGGGTGTAATGGGCTGCATGTCCATTGCGAGTTGCGTCAAGGCGATGTGCCTCCAGACCAAACTGATGTAAACAGCACAGAGATGTGTCAAACCAGTGTTTGAGACATGTATCTTTGGTCGCAAGTTGTGTCGCATGTACCTTGTGCCTGTAAGGCGCCTGGTCATGCGCTTGACATGTTTGTAGTCAAACTGTGTTGGTGCTTGTAGTGCCCTTGCTAGTTCCTTTGCTCCATAGCTGATGTCTGGTCGTGTGTAAGCTAGCCATTGTATCTCGCCAACAAGCCGCCTGTGTTGCCTGCGCTGTTCATGGTCTAGCGGCGCTTCATCTTCTGCTGTATCTTTCATGCGTGACGCTGGGTTGCATGTAGTCATGCCTGACTCCTCCAGGGTAATGTCAACATAGTTGTTGTTCAAGCTGACGTTGATGTAGTTGGAAATGTTTCTGCCAAGGAAATGAAGTCTTGATCCAACTGTTGAGTCGCCTGTGTGTCTCAGCAGTACTTCTTTTTGTATTCCGCTGAAGAGTGTGTTGATGATGCTCTGTGCTCCTATGAATGGGAGGTCGCCTACATAAATTATGACCTGGCAGTCTTTTGACCGGTAGACATTGCTTTCTGTCGCGCTTCTCACAAGTTCAAGTGTGAATGTGAGACTGTGTGCTATGCGGTCTTGACACTGTGTTGGCGATGATCTTAAGCAATAGACGGTGGCTTTGTTTAGCCGCCACATTATGTGTCTGTTTTCTTCATTGTGGAACTCGCGCGGTGGTCTCGTCACCAAGTTGTAGGAGATTGCTGTTGCGTGTAGGAATGCAATGGTGCACTGGCTCTGTGTAGCCTTTTGCTACTGTTCGCGCTCGTACTTCGTTGTGTTTTGCTTCTGTGTCATGTGTAATAGGCTCTCGTGGGATCCTTTCGTTGTCGATTCCTTCTGTGTCTTCATTGGGTGTTGTCTCCATTTGTTTGCCTTCTCTTGTTGTAAACGCGATGGCGTTGGTTCTCATGTTGCCCTTTGGTTGTTCTGTAGGTCGCTCCAGCGCTTGTCTTTCTGTTGCGGCGCGCTGTTGCTTGCCTGCGCTGCCTTCTGCTATTGTGTCATCTCTCTCTCTCTCTTTCTCTCTTTTGTGTGTGTGACGTGGGCGGTGGCGCTGGCAATGCCGGTCGCTTCTAATGTGTTGGTGATGTAGCCATTAGTGATGTTGGTTCTACTGTCCTGTTCTGCTTTGGTTGTTGGTCACTCGACTGTGCTGCGCTCTGTCTCTTGCCTTCTTCTGCTGCGCTTGTTGTTGTTGTTGTTGCATCCTTCTGCGATGTAGGTGCTTTGCCTGCTGCTGGCATTGTCACTGGTGTTGTGAGAGTTGGTGTAGGCAGTGCTGGCGCTGGTGCCTTCCACGGACCTGTGTGTACACAGTCCAGTAGTTGCTGGTGTATTTGTGAGGCATTATCTGCCTTCTGGTTGTCCTTGCTGTGACAATCTTGTTGTAAATCCCAATGAGGGACTTGCCAAGCCAGATCCCGTTGGAGAACCTTGGCTCTAGTTTCGGAAACTGTTTCACTGTTGGAAGCATGCGCTGCCCTGTCTCAGCAAACTCCCAAAGTGGTGCTCTCTGTTCCATCTGTTAAAGTAGCTTGTGCATCCGTTGCTGTGGACTGCATACCTATTCATGATGTATGCGCTGCGTCGATCTATCCAAGGCAAGAGTGAAAATTTCGTTGACATGTCTCTGTTGTAGTTTTGCCTGGTTTGTGCCTTGAGTGTTCTGACTTGCGCAAACAATGTTCTGCGCGCTCGCTCTGTTGTTCTTGCGGTTGTGAACTGTATGCTCCTGAGTTCCTTGTGGCGGTGTTGCCATTCCTGTTTGCCACTGCAGTGATGAGCGCTGTCAGGAAGTCTTCCTGATCTGATTGTAGTATGGTGTGTGATGTTCTTCCACACATAGTAAGGAAGTGTTGTAGTTGTGTGACTGCATAGGAAGAGCATCCTTTTGTCGGTTAGCTTGCATTGCCACAATCATCCCGGATTGGATGTCAATTGCTGTGAGGATTGGGTGCTGTCATCAAAGCCTTTGTGTGGCCGAAGTCAAGTTGTATCATGGGAAGCTTGCTGTGCTCTTTTGGGCGATTGCTTTGTCTGCCTCTTGCTTGTACGCATATTGGACACCAACTCCTGTAAGGAAGGTGTGTCACGTTGTGCTCTAGGATCTACCGTGGTGTTGGCTGCTTAGGTGCTCGCGCTGCTTTTGCTTTTGCGCCTTGATGTTCCGGAAGTTTGTCCAGCCCGTCCAAGACTTGTCTGATGCTTTGCTTGCTGTGTTGTCCATTCATCTTCTACCAATCTCATGTTGCGCTCGCCTCCTTCTAGTTGTCATTTGGTCTGTCTCCACGGTGCGAGTTGCTTGATGTCTGGCCCGTCATGTGACTGCTCTGGTATGTGAAATGCTGCGCGTGGCTCGATGTGTACTCTCTTCCAGTATGGGCCTTCTGCGCCAGCAGTCTTCTCCACGTCTGAAGAATGTGGAAGTCCATGTCCAGCTGCACCTTTGGTGGTGTGTGGCTCTGCTGTGTCGCTGATTGTTGGTGGTGTTGTTTTTCTCATTGAATCGCTCGCTCGGGTTGTATTAGATCACTTGTGGTGTGACCTTCTGCGGCGCGCTCTTTGACTGCGTTTTTGCTGCAAACTGTTGCTGTAGTGTCTCTGGCCGTTTTGTGCCTTTCTTAATCCTGAATGCTGTTTCTCCTTTCCACATTTGCTGTTGTCCTTTGTGTGGCGTTTCCATTGTTTGACACTTGTCCTCAAACGTTTTCGTTGTATCATCCTTGAATCTGACGGTTGTTCCCCTGTAGTCCTCCAGTTGTTGTTCTGGGACTGGGCACAAGTTCGCCTTCGTGTTGAACTGCCAGTAATCTCCTGCATATCCTGTATCTGCAGGACCTTGTGGTGTCAGTGTTGCGGTCGGTGCTATTATGCCAGTTTGTCCTTGTTCAGCGCCGTGTGTCTGTTGGTTTGTTCCTTTTGGCAATGCTGTCATTGCTGCTTCCAGCAAGAACAAGCCATTTCTGTTCTCCAGTGCGCTGTTGAATCCTTTGGCGCGCTGTAATCTTGGATTGTCATCCAGTGTAAGCTGAAACCTTGCTAACTGAAAGATTTGGCTGTCTGACCACGCATAAAACGGTATGACAATCTGTTGCCCACGGTGGTTTTGTCACGCAAACCCATCTGTACTCATAAAGCTTGACGCGCTGGTTTGTCACTGTTCTGAGCCGTGGTCCTGTTCCGTGTTCGGGTTGCTGTAGTGGAAACTGTGGTGCAAACTATGGTGGGCATACATGTGTAGCCGCGCCGCTGTCAATCATAATGCTGACCCACTTGCTGTCTTCTGCGAGTTGTTGCGCTGCGCCAACC
>CAUJNA010000278.1:67500-120000 GCA_963377175.1 Effrenium voratum
TCAGCTTTCATCGAGGCATGCTTTTTGATACTAACCAAAGTTGCAAAAGCCAGCCAAGCCGGAACCTGCGGGTAGCCATACCTTTGGCCCCCTCCCTTAATCAAATGAGTAGAACAAGGTAGCGGCTACCATGGTTGTCATGGTGAGTTTTTTTGGCCCAAGCTGACAAGGCTGAGAATCGACCAGGCGCGACATCAGCATGTCGCTGAAGGCTAGGACCTCACCAATAGAAACTTGAGGCAGAAATTCTGTGAGCAACCCCCAACTCTCTTAGTGCGATGGACATGCCATTTTCCTGGAGAGACAAGGTTGGGCTTGCATAAGGCCACTTTGGCAAATATGAAGCAAAAGAAGGAACAGCGACCGATCTGTCATCTCTGCTGAGGCAGGCACTGTCTCCGTTGTTCCGTCCCGGCTGGTTGCAACAGACCACAGCAGATTCGAGAGGTGCCGCGCTGAAATTTCAGACCTCGACAAGTGGCAAGCTTCCAAGATCCTTCTGGCTCAATGTATGCGGACAGCCAGTGCACCAGCAATCTCAAACAAGCCCGCAAAAAGGAAGCAACTTGTCACCCTCGCCTGCGCTGTGCTGCGCTGTACCACAGGCTCTGCCGAAGCTCGGCGCCTGTCTTGCCAGCGGCCTGAACAGGAAGGGCAAACAAGAGGTGCAAGACACCAAAACGGGCTTGGAGAAATGACGGAACCTTGTCACAGTTTGGACACTGGAACGGTCAATCTCCGCATCTCCGTCCGCACATCGGAGCTTTCCGGCTCTCCTGCCACAGCTTTGCCAGAGACCAGGCGTTGATCGCCTAGGCTCTCCGTGGCCAATTTTTTTGAACGCGCGCAGGCTCTCGCACAGTCACCACGCGTGTGAGACACATTCGCGGAACGAAGCACCCAGCTGGGGTGCCCGGCCAGCGCCTCGGCATCCAGCTGCTCCACCTGCAACTGCTCCAGGAGCACCTCTTCACCCGCCGGAAGAATCGATCTCCGGAAAAATGGGCGGGGCGGCCAGGAGTCAGCTGCACAGTCGCCAATATCCAAAGAAGAAGGCGGAGGATTCACCAGTGGGAACACGTATCCTCTTTTATTGAAGTTTCCCAGATCCATCGTGCATCCGCTGCAAGCTTCTTTTGGTGGTGGCTCCCGCATCATGCATCGGTGACGCGAGGCAGGCACAACACCTGGCCTCCAGTTGTCTGGAATCCACAGGTTTGAGAGCAACCCGGTGTAGACATGCCTCCCGAGCATCCAATGTCCATAAGTGTTCAAGGTCAAGCGCCATGGGCAAACACATTGGGCCGCAGCCTGAACACATGGCAACCGCTGCGAACGATGGCTGTCTCCCTCTCTCTCTCTCTCCCTCCCTCCCTCTCTCCTCACTTGCCCAAACGACCCGGAAAAAAAGGGTTAACCTGGGGAACCAAAGGGGTCAAACGGTCAAAAGGTCGGTGTTGAACAACGGAGTCTCTCATCTTGTGGGCTCCCCAGTTTTCGGCAGCGGGAATCGAGCAGGTGGTGCCGTAACATGGATCTGGTTGATCTTCTTGGCCCGGCGCAGAATTGCGAGGGCCGCAGAACTGCTGGGCGCTGCCTGGACACGCTGCTGGCAAGGTCAGGAACAAACTCCCGGGTTGGCATGGTCCCAAATAAGACAACTGCAAGCCAAACCCATGTCCCAAAATCTCCCAAGCATCACAAGATGTCCCAAGCTGACCTCCAAACAATTATGCTTGACCTCCGGCATCTCGGCCTGCCCAAACTTCCCGCCCCGTCCCCCACGCAACAAAAGCTGTTCGTCCAGGGCACCGCGATTTCTTGCGCCAGGCGCCTGTCGCTGAGGAGCAAATGCACAAAGCCGACCCCCAGCCATCCTACGGGTTCCAAGCTAATATTCCTGCTCCCGCTAATTCCTGCCCCCAGCCAAAGAATTTGCAGTCAGCCTGGCTTCTGCTCGAATCGACCGACAAAAGCAGAATCTAGCTAGCCGGCTCAGTGAATCTTTCTCTCCCGCCCTTCTTGATCTCGCGCTTCCCCTTGCATGCTCATCCCTTTCACGGCCCTTTCTCTTTCCTCGTTTTGTCTCGCGCACACGCACACAAACACATCTACACACACATTGCTCCGTTTGTTTTCAGTTCCCGGACGGAGCTCCGAGTGGGACATTTCTGGAGCTCCACGAGGCCGAAACATCCAATCGACTGCTCCAGGCCTGGAGCCGGACATGGCCCCGCCATGAGCACACGATTATTGCAGAGCCGGAGGGATCAAACCGAGTGAACCTGCGAACGCCTTGCCTTGCAGCTGACCAGCTGGAACAGGAATTCAAGAGCCACACATTCTGATGTGGAGCAGAACGTATTCAGCTTGAGCCCTGAAACGAATGAGCGGCAGTAGATGGATTTGGGGCTTTTTTGAAATGGGACCCCTGTTTGGTTTGTGCTTGAAGGGAAAGCAAGACAGAAACAATGTTAGAGAACCCCTGTTTCAGTTTTGAGAAAAACCCATTTGGAACTCAATCCTCCCAGTTCAAGCTTGCGTACATATTCCTGGTGCAGAAACTGCGCATTCCGCAGTGGGCGTTGAGTTCTGCTCGCTGGCTCTCGGTAATCTAAGTGTCAATGCTTCTAGATCGCTGCGAACGCCCATGCACGATTTTCAAGCGATCTCTCCAGCCAGCAAGCCTTTTGCATGCCAACTTTGCGGTTTGGCTTCGGAGAACTGAACACCAGGCATCAGCACATCCTGCCAAACCGGCATATTGAGGATCTCGTCAAACGGATCTTCCGTGGCGAAACCTCATCCTCCGCTTACCAGTCAATCTGAAAGCTGGCCCCGTTCTTTGGCACTTCAGGCAGCGAGAAACGCCACACCTGGTGAAGCAAAACCTGTGTCCACGTCGAGTGAAGAAAGCGCACCAAGCCAAGAAAAGAACAGTGGTTTCGAACCGAGACGAAGAGCTGAACTCTTTACTCGAATTATGCAGTGGCCAAGAGTCTGAATACTCAAGCAAAACAACAGAGTTTGTAACTTTCTCTGTCTCTCTCGCTCTCTTGCTCTCTCTTGCGCACACCCACAGAGACAAACACTTGCCTGCAATTCAAGGGAACAGCATTGACACCTCAATGCACTAAACAGCCGACGAAACAACGGCCTGCCTCTGAATAGACCTGGCCGGGGAGCAAGGATCAGAATGAATCTTTCTCTGCCTCTCTCTCTCTCTCTCTCTCTCTCCCCTCTTTCTCTCTGTCTGTCCCTCTCTCTCTCTCTCTCTCTCTCCCTGTCTGTCTCTGTGAGTGTCTGGGTCTGTGTCTATGTCTATGTCTATGTCTATTTCTGTGTGTCTGTGTGTCCTTGTGTCTGTGTGTCCGTGCCTGTGCCTGTGTCAAGTATCGGTATCTGTCTGTGCGACCGTGTGCGTGTGTGCGCCCACGCGTCACTGTGAATGTCTGTGCGCATGTACTTCGTGCAGGAATGTATGTATGCACATACTCCGGATATACATGCATATGTACGTGGAAAACGGTCGCGGGGCTGAATAACAGAACAACAACATTTGCTCCTGGGCCCAACCGAACAGGCTTGCTTTAAGGCGGAAACAGCGTGTATCGCCAATCTACAACTCCTGGAGCCTGAAGCAGCCAAAAGCCAGCTTGCATACAACGATTTCCCAGTTGCACGTCCACGTCTGGGTGGTTTCTCAGAATAGCCCTTTTTGGATGCTTGTTTGGGGACCAGAAGGAAATCACCTACCAGGCATCCCTAATTTTGAGAAACCCCCAGTCTTGGTACCATGAGTATGGGCCGGTATCAAAATTAAACCACCAGGATATGGACCGCAGTTGAAATCGTCCACGTATCCACTTGCCAGGGGAACCCATTTGGGTGTGTCTTTTTTTGGGGTACCCCTTTTTGTGTGGTTTGAAAAAAAAGAAAAACCACAATTTGCGGGGTCAACTCAAAAAGACAGTCCCGTTTTGA
Organism: Effrenium voratum; assembly: GCA_963377175.1. Classification (NCBI taxonomy): domain Eukaryota; class Dinophyceae; order Suessiales; family Symbiodiniaceae; genus Effrenium; species Effrenium voratum. The sequence continues at coordinate 71,485 of CAUJNA010000278.1, forward strand.
GAAACCCCCCGGTCAGAAATTCGATGGTCGCAGGCCTCCTGCGCCGCTCCGCTGCAGCGAGGGCTCTTGGCGCCCGGCAGGTAGATCCACACCTGCGACGGGGGAGCTTTGCGCTTTTGGAGTGTGCGCCAAGCGCTGAATCAATCCCCAAGCCAGGAATGAGCAAAGCCCTTACAGGGGGCCAAGAAGCAACCCTTTCTTTCGATGGCTTGGTGGTCTATGTCAATGACTGGAGTGGACGCCAGTGAGGCCGTCTCTCCCCTTGAGCCCACCTGGGGCTCCACGATTCGTCTCTGAACGTTGATGGTGAAGCTCAGGGACTGCGCCGCCGCCTCCCAGCTGGTCACCTCCATGCCACAAGAAACCTCGGCAGTGCTCTGGGACGCCCCAAACGGTTTAACGCCCCATAAACAAACCCTTACTTGAACAAGTCAACTCTTCCAAGGCAAAGATCAACAGCCATGCCAGTAAGCTGTGGTCAACTCCCAGCCCCAATGCAGGCCATTCTTGGAGCTCTCCTGTTGTCCCTTGCGCTCGCTCCCCTCGGATTTCTGCTGAGCTGCGTGGATGTTGGAGCCCACCATCTGCGGCCGGGCCTGCAGCGGCCTCAGCGCCAGCAGTCGGCAGCTGCGGGCAGCCATGGGACCCGTTCGGAAGCCTTGGTGCCAGCCGCGACGCAGGAGGTTGGAGCTCAATCTTTGGTGGCAAATGGCGGAAACACGTGTGGAATTCTCCAGTCGGTCGGGCGAAACTGCGCAAGTGAGACCGACATGCATTTGAGGTTTTATTCGTGGGAAACACCTGTGGCCTTGTGTGCCTGGCTTGAACAGTTGGGTTGCGCTCGGACCTTCGGGGCTTTGCACGCGACAACCTGCCTGCACTCTTGGGCCAAGGGGCTACCATCTGCTGCCTTGTGCCGTGTGTAAGCGCTGCTCCAGAATTCGAATACGTGACAGTCCTGAGAGCAGACCGACTCAACCCAACTATTTGAACAGCTGACCTTCAAGGCATAGAGCTCGAAATTGGCACCCTGGACTGCCACAAGGATAGCAACCATTGAGAAAAGCCCCAGATTTGAACTCACTCGCGTATGAGGGATGGAGGAGGTTGTCCTGATCCTCCAGCTCGTGCTGCAATTCTGCTTCATCCCAAGCGAAGAGGCCGCACAGCTGCCAGCTGCCCACCGCGCTGCTGAGGCTTGTCATCATCTGCGCATCCCAAGCAGAAAGCTTTTAGGAAACTGAAAATTCCCCACCGCCCCACAATACGCGATGTTTGTCGTACCGCCTTGTGTGGGATCTCCTGGCAAGTCGTTCGCGGCAGCTCGGCTGCCCGCGGCAGTGGCGGCAGGAGCGCCTTCAGGATCTCCAGGCGCTCCTCAACTCTGCCGCTTTTGGGACCGATTTGTGGTCAAGGCAGCTGATGCGGCCATGGGGTATCCGATGATGTCTGAAGGCCATGACTTCGCAAAACAGATGGCCAACATGGCCCTGATGCAAAAGTCGACATCTTCAGTGCACAATTTTCCGCGGCATCGCCACCGTTTCGGCGGTCGGATCCTTGGGCACCAGGTGCAGTGCGTCAGAGAAGATCACGGAGCCCGCGCTGAGGGCTACCACACTCGCCAGCGCCCGCGCCTCGTGCAGCGCCACCTTCCAGAGCCGAGACAAGTGTTCAAGCCCCTGCACAGCCACAAACTTGTATTTCGCTCTCTTTCTCTCTCTCTCTCTCTCAGTCTCTCTCTCCCTCTTTCTCTCCTTCCTTCCTGTGTGTCTTGCCTTCCTTCCTTCCTTCCTTCCTGCCTGCCTGCCTGCCTTCCTGCCTTCCTGCCTGCCTGCCTGCCTGCCTGCCTGCCTTCCTTCCTTCCTTCCTTCCTTCCTTCATTCCTTCCTTTTTTCCTTCCTTCCTTCCTTGGTTGCTTGCTTGCTTGCTTGCTTGCTTGCTTGGTTGGTTGGTTGGTTGGTTGGTTGGTTGATTGGTTGGTTGGTTGGTTGGTTGGTTGGTTAGTTGGTTTCTTTCTTTCTTTCTTTCTTTCTTTCGTTCTTCCTTCCGTTCTTTCTTTGCCATCACGCAAAAAGTCTAATCCACCATCTAGCAGTGGCCGCAAACTCGTCTTTGCAGTCCAGGCTTTGAAGATTGCTGGCTGGTGGTCCGACTTGTCCTGATCAGCACGCATGAAGAGGAGGCCACTCTGGCCCATACAATTGTATCAACAGCAAATGTCCAAACCCTGCCATACCGGCCGGCTTCCCATGATCTCCAAAAAACCCAAGTCGACTGACTTCACCCAGTGTAACGATGACTGCAGCCCGCCGCTTGCCTTCTCGCGCAGAATCATGCAATCTGGGTCATTCACCCACAAACGCCCGCTCATCTGCAGCCGCGCCATGGTGCTGCAAACCATATTCCTGTCCACGAGAGGTGCGCAGGCGTGAGCCAACCTGATGGCCATGGTCCCTTTAATCACCATGATCACCTTGAACTCTATCACCACCACCAGCAGCACTACCACCATCAGCACGACCACCAGGACCACCAGCATACCATCAGCACCAGCATCACCGTCACCATCACCATCACCATCACCACCACCACCACCACCACCACCACCACCACCATCATCATCATCATCATGTCAGCAGCAGCAGCAGCAGCAGCAGCAGCATCACCACCAGCATAGGCATTGCAATCGCCATGCCACCATCACCATCACCATCACCATCACCATCATCATCGTCATCGTCATCCTCATCATCATCGTCATCGTCATCGTCATCCTCATCGTCATCCTCATCCTCATCCTCATCCTCATCATCATCATCATCATCATCATCATCATCATCATCATCATCATCATCATCATCATCATCATCATCATCATCATCCATCATCATCCATCATCATCATCATCATCATCATCGTCATTATCGTCATCATCCATCATCATCATCATCATCATCATCATCATCATCATCATCATCATCATCAGCATCAGCATCATCAGCATCATCAGCATCATCATCCTCATCATCCTCATCATCCTCATCATCACCATCATCACCCATCACTACCACAACTACCATCACTACTATCACTACTGCCATCCATCACCACCATCACTGCCGTCACTACCATCAACACCGTCACTACTAGCACTACCGTCTACCATTATCGCTATCACTGCCGTCTAGCATCATCACCATCAACACTAACGGTACCATCACCATCACCACTATGATCGCGACAGTCACAATGATAGGCATGATCAGTTTGTGATCCTGCTGACTGTAGTCATCGTCATTCAAATCGTTAGCCTCGGTCCTTGCTGACGGCAGATTGGTGCGATCATGCGCAAACATCCAGCGTGTTCCAGGAATGTCCGGCCTGGGATGCGCAAACCTCATGGCAAACGACCTTCTCAACGAACAAGGCAACTAGTTGCGAGCGTGTTCTGTCCATCAAAATGGCAGAAGCTCTCATTAACTCAACAGGCGCACTTGTGTGGTGATGAGCATGAGTACAGGATCCAACCCATATTATTGTAAAAGTCAGAACAAGTGCAACCAAATCAAAGACAATGCTTTGGGGATAAAAACAGCAATTGTCTTAGCATAAACAGCAATGCTATCATTTTGCTGCAGCACCATCAACAGGGTTTTGACCCCGCCCCGACAAACATCTTGGTTTGGGATGGTCTAGGGTGGGGGTTGGCTAGGATTGGTCTGGGGGGTGGGTTTGGGTTGGGCTTGGGGTTGGTTTTGGGGTTTGTTCAAGGTTTGTTTAGGGTTGGTTGGTTTAGCGTTGGTCTAGGGCTGGCTTAGGGTTGGTTTAGGGTTAGGATTTGCTGAGTTGCTTCGGCGTCTTTAGGGTGGGTTCCGGGCAGATTTGGGTCAGTTTTAGGGTGTGGGTTGGGGTTGGTTCAGGTAGGCAGCGTTAGCGTAAGGTCTAGGGTTGGCTTAGGGTGGGTTACGGTTTAGTTTCAGACTGGATGAGGGTGGGTTTACGGCGCTGGATTGGTGGGTTGAGGATTGACTGGTGGAGGGTTGGTTTAGGGTTGGTTCAGGGGAGTGTACGGTTGGCTTGGGGTTTCAGACTGGGCTTGCGGTGGGTTTAGGCTGCTCTTGCTTGGCTTCCTATCCCAGGCCTCACATTTGGCAAGCCTCGAAGAAACACATCAAGCACGTCCCAGGCCTCTGTGACTTTCTTGGTTTTCGTGCTGGTGCGATAGGTAGGGAACGTGGCAATGACTCCAGTCCCAGAATAAAGGAAACACCCAGCAAGGGATGGTTCAAATCGGGGTCAGACTCCATTTCTTGTTCCCCGTCGCACCAGCCAGTCATGTGGCCCGCGTGAACATCCCAATCCCAACTAAAATAGACTAAAATGGGTGGTGCACCTGCCCCAAAATGCTACCATTAGTTTTGACCCAGCCATATTTTTCCCCCTGCAGCTCAGCGACCCCACCGGCAGCCAATGCGGCGCCGTGTCTGCAGAAACGCGGATGGCGTCGGCCAGGCCCACGCAGGGCCCCAGCGGAGCGCCGCAGGCTGGGCGGCGATGCAGGGCTTTGGTTTTGAAGGCAAGCTCAACCAGACCCAAACACCTGGTGCCTTAAAAACCATGAAACCCAAGACATCATGAAAGAAACCATGAAACGAATTGTCCACCCAAGAAACATGAAAAAAACATGAGACCGATCACGCACCTCTGCCTCTGTTCCTGAACTCGTGGTTTTGCATTCAACACTGTCCAGCACCCACATTCTCGCGTTTGAGCGTGCAGGCTTCACAATGCGCAACAAATTGTTTGCAAGCCAAGGTTGACCAAACACCTCCCACTCCGCGCCTAAGATGAAGACATCCGGCCCCGCGGCACGGCGCACTGCCGCCATGAGCCGCGTCAATGCTTCCGCGCGGCTGCAGCGGGGATCATGGCGCTTCCCAGGCAACGACGCCAAATGCAGGAAATCGCACCTGAGATGAGCATGCCTGCAGCTTAAGTTTGTCACACGCTTTTGCATGCATCAGCTCGGCTAAGCAATGCATGCCGTGGCACTTTAAGTATCCGAAGCCCCATTCATGCACGATCGTGCGGATCAAGCTCTCAATGTGTTCCTCAGTCAACTCGATCAGGCACGGCTTCCTCGAAGGCTCAGATCGAGGAAGGGCTGATCAAGACTGGAGTCACTCGGAATTCCTGCTCTGGCACAGCCTTGTGAGGAAGTGCCACTTGCTTGCCAACTCGATGCACAGCAAAGCTTTTCTTCACGCTAGCTTATCCATGGGGACCTAATCACAATCCGTTATCCGCTTCATCTTTGTTCTGGCTGTAAATTTGTCCAATCCGAAATCGTATGTTGCAGCATGGGAAATCTGTGCAACCAATAATCCGTAATCCGCAAAGCGCACCTTGGGGATTAGGTTTTGAACAAGCTAGTCACACTATGCCGGCATGGTCACAGACACACATCGTGTCACCGGAATCAGCCTGTGAGTTATCTTCCACCAAGCTCCTGGTTCGTCCAAGTCACTATGACCTCTGGAATTGTAGTGTCCAGCCCACGCATCCAAAGCCTTGCGAGAGAAAAAGAGCAAAACACGTGTGACACGTTTCTCTGCACCTAGGCCTGCGTGCCACTACAGGCAATGTGGGTTTGATGCGCATTGCGCGAGCGCAGTGAACACAGCAACCGACGCTGTTTTTCCTTGTAGTTGCCGTGTACGCAAGACCTTGTGACATCTAGACATCCATGTCGAGTGCGGAAACGCACATAAATTGCTTTGGCAGACGGTCTCCGGAGCCTCTGGTACTGCTTTGCGTTGCTCACTACGTCTTCGCAGCAGCTGTGCGTGTTTTCGCTCGCCATTGTCTCAAAAATTGAACTAATCCTCCTCAGCAGGTTTGTAGCTGCGCTGGGGACACATTGAGGTTCGCAAACTCGCGCTGCATCAATTCGCGAAGCTTCCTCGCGACCACGGCTTCGAAATGAAGCAGTGATGGCTCAACCGTTTCGAGCTTCAGTCAAACTCAGCTATAGCGCGGGCACTACTTCAACAACGCTCTTGCAACAAACGGAAATGCTTTGTTTCACTCGCTTCCGTCCGAAGCTACGCCTGTCTTGCCAAGAGATCCTATTCGCAGGTCATGCTGCCCAGCCGTGATTATTCGACTCACACATGAGCTTGTGTGGGCACAGAAGCAAATATGCAGAAGCTCCAATGACGACAACACTGAACTCCTTCTGCTCCTGCCGCTCTGAGCGCCCAACCCTGGGGCAGTGAAGCCGCCCGAAACCACCTTGCCGTACTCATCCCGCAGTATCCATTCTGGATGCTCCTCACGCGCAAAAGAAAAGAGTCGAGTGAGAGTCGGTGAAGGTCTCGAAGTGCGGAGACTTCTCAGAAGGCCCATCCATCGTGAGAAAGCAAGCCTCAAACGGCTCTGACTGACCCCATCCTTGGCCACTTTGGAGCCCGCCACCAGCGCCGCTGGTGCCAGCCATATCCCCGGCAGCAGCCCTGCCTCCCTCACCGCTGCTGTGAGAGGCTTCAGGCCGTTCCTCAGGCTGGCCCGAAGCCCGGATTCCGCCCAGAACCAAACAATGGCTTACGCAAGATCTATCCTTGAAGCTTCACGCGTCAGTCAACACCTCCCTCAATTTGCCGTGCTGCGGAAACTTCGCGTTGGGTGTCCAGTCGCCCCACATCTTCTGCCAGCCATCATCCAGCTGAAAGAGCTTCAGTGCGAGCTCTCCTTGGCGCAACAGCTGAATCGAGACAACAGACGCACAAAAGCAGCCCACAGACTAAAGCAAACCGTAAAAAGAAGGCAGCACACTGGTCTTGCATTCTAAAGCAGCCCGACTCTCCGACTCTCTTGCTTCAAGTTTCCAGAATCCAAGCCAAGACTTTTCAGCTCTTCTAGCGACTGCTGCATGAGCAGTTCGTCCACGTTGGGTCCGTGACAGTACCAGGAGCACCAACCTGCCAATACAAACCCCTTTCGAAGAGGCTATGCAAAGGTTGCAGCCGCTCAATAAGGCTACGACCCACTGGTTGCGGCTTGCACGGCCGCAGCTGATGGTGCTTCATTATCCTTGCCCATGACATAAGCAAAGGCAGTTACATCTCTCTCTCTCTCTCTCTCTCTCTCTCTCCCTCTCAAGCTCTTCATGGAGACATCTCAGAGTTGGTGAAGAATGTTTGCCCGTTTCAACTTTAGCATCTCGGCGATTGCGTGTGCACAACGGGCTGGGAGAGACCTGAATACGCCTGTTTTGAAGGTACCAAGTTCAGATGTTCTACAATCCTTGACATCCGCAAGCGTGACCACCTCATGTCTGGACCATTTGTTGAGCACATGAAGTCCGCTCAGCCGAGGCTCGTGTCAAAATATGTCTGCTGCACCTGGGAGCCGCCTTTCTGCAGGCTAAGATATGCCCAGTCGCTGGACCTCGGCACAAAGATCAGGGCCGACCGAGCCGATCCCAAAAAAAGTGGCAGCAACTCCTGTGGGAACTCCCAGACTTTAGCGTCTATCTGATATGTCTGAATCTTTGAGCCCCGCACAAAGAAGGGCCGGGCTGCAGCTCGCTGAACAAGGTCAGCTTTGCTGGGAGGGTGGAAGTGACCTCACAGCCAGTGGCATGGGGCCCAAGGACCTGATATCTGACAATCTCATGCTCCCACGCTTTTCTGAATTCAGCATCGTGAGAGTGTGGACGCTTTAAGCGCCGCAGCTTCTCATTCCAATGCCGCCATGCAGCGGCGAGGCCACCAAAGCCGGCCTTCTGTGCCAGAAAACCTGGGAAACAAATGAAGGGCAGCCGGTTCAAATTGCGGCCCTTGCTATGCATGTCATAGGCCAACCTTAGAACTATCATGTTCAAATATCTGCCACGGGCTTCTTTCGGCAAGACGAGCGGGCAGACATGCTGGTGTCAACATAATCTCGCTTTGGTCGGCTATTTGGCATGGCATCTACGCACTTGTGGGCGTCTTGCACTCTGGTCAGCAACTTCGAGCCTTGGAAGCAGTTGGACTCCTTGAGGCCTGTAGAGGGCCCTGGAAGCCGGCCAAGGCGCCGCCCAACACGTCGGAAGCGTTGTCACCGTGCTGAAGGTAATGGCCGTACCTAGAGCTGATGCCGATCGAAGCGAGGCCTTGACACGTGCCGAACCTGCGGAACCCTGGCCAGATTTCGCGGGCGAAGCTGAAGCTGGTTCATCATGAGGTTCTTTGAAGCAAAGCGGATTCTTGAGGGCCAGCTTTGGAACATGAGTCGCTCTATGCGCCTAGATATTCTGCCGGAACTGGCCATATTCATCACCAAACTGTACTGTTAACATCATGTTAACGCGCCCTGTCCGGCAAGCTTCCGCATTGCTCGCCAATTATTACCTTCTTCCTGGGCTAGCTTCTGCCGTCACTTTCTTCCAGGTCCTACCGCTAGCCAAAATCCCAGTCTTTACCATTGGCTAAGAAGCGACGATGAGAGACAAACAGATAACGGTCAGGTGAGCATCATTCCCTTGCTTCCCATCTTCCCCCTCCAACATTGATGAAGCTCTGAGACTCTGGAAAGAAAGGACAACGGGAACACCTCCCCTTTTTTTTACAGCTCTCCGATTCCGGTGATACCGGCATTGCAGTCTGAGCGGCAGGTCGCTGACAAGCACGTTGGGGTCCTTGGCCGCTGGGCAACCTGCGGCCAAATGAGAGATCCGACGAAAACCTTCAACACGTAGGATTATGAACCCCAGACATAGGCAAACACTGAAAATCAGCCAAAAAGACAAAACTACAGACACGGAAGCCAAAACAAATGCAGCCAGAAACACTTAAGGGGCAGACCAGGCGTCCAAAATGTGCAAAAACAGAGGAAACGAACAAGAAAAACACAAAAAACATGTGCAAAAACAGAGAGAAAAAAACACAAAATGCAGCCCGGAACAATTCAGGGGCAAACACGAGGAACAAATCAAAAAGAGAACAAATAAAAATAGGCCAGGGACACTTCAGGGGCAGACCAGGCAGCCAAAATGTACAAAAACACGAGGACCAAAAACAAAAATGAACAAACTGCAGCCCGGGACACTTAGGGGCAAACCAGGCATCCAAAATGTGCTAAACGTGATGAACAAACAGCAAAATGCGGCCAGGGACACTTCAGGGGAAGATCAGGCATCCAACATGTGCAAAAAACAACAAAAAAGAACAAAAACAAAACAAAAAAAGAACGAAATACAGCCCGGGACACTTCAGGGACAAACCAGGCATCCAAATGTCCAAAAAATCAAAACAAAGCAACAAATAACCAAAAAAACTAAAAAAAAATAACAACATGCAGCCCGTGACACTTCAGGGGCAAACCAGGCATCCAACATGTGAAAAAACCGGATAAAAACAACCAAAAAAAAGCAACAGAAAAAGAACAAACACAAAACAAAACAAGAGCACACACACACACACACACGCACCACCAACAAAACAAAGGACAACATGCAGCCAGAAACACTTAAACTAGGCATTCAACATGTGGACTTGTTTTTGGCTTTGCTTTTCTTTTGGTTTGTGTTTTGGTTTTTTCATCTCTGTTTTCTAGTTGTGTTCTTCCCTGGTGTGAACTTGTATTTGCTTTTTGTTTTGCTTTTATGTTGTATCTTCTTGGCACTAAAAGATGTGCAACAAGCTGTTGACAACATTGTGCTCGCGCCGCGCTTCAAAACCCCTTGAGACCCGGACATTCTAGTGACTACTCACAACTGCCAGAATTCGGCAAGCTTTGTAACACAAGCAACAGCATTGAAGTGTCTCATACCCGCGATTCATCAGCCTCGCGCTCGGCGCTTCCTTCCCGTCCTGCGGGCCTGCGGGGAGAGCAGCACCCTGGTGGAAAGCAGCAGAGAAGAAGGGCATACAGGTCTGAGGCTGCTTCTCGGTACCGTGCAGGGCCCCACCTGCTGCGTGCGAAGGGCTCACTGTCCGGGTTGAAGCCTCATTAGTTTTGGGCGCTGTGTGGGAAGGTACGGCGCCTGGAAAAGGGGGCGCTCAAGGTCAACATGAGTCACAAGCCTTTGTTAAGTCGTGCAAATAACGATTCAACTTTTCTTGCTCTCCCGCCCATCATCACACCCTGCGCTCCTGTTGCATCCCCAAGTCCAGAGATTCGTTGCTTGTGAGGCTCGTCGAACTAGCACCAAAAAGTAGAGGGTGTCAAAGACCCCAACCACAAGGAAAAATCAACTAGGAAGGAAACAGCATTTGAAATTTCTGACAATTTGAAGGCCCTTAAGCCCTAACCGATTTTGGCACCTCATGCAGGCCAAAAGCAGCACAGGAAGACAATCTAAGTACAACAAGACGGGGATATGCAGTGCAATTATGCCAAAAACAAATGGGCCAAGGTCATACCAAAGACCAACGATTAGATATGGAGTAGTTTAGGTGCAGCATAGGTTTACGGTTTGCGCGCCTGATTCAAAGCGGGTTTGGGAGTGATTGAGAGCAGGTTGGATGGAAAACACAACTTGCTCCAAGCTGCTGAAGCTGAAGCTCTGCCACCCATTCACCTGCGCAGGATTCAACTCCCCCCACACCAAACAAACAAACAAACAAACAAACAAACAAACAAACAAACAAACAAACAAACAAACAAACAAACACACACATAGACACACGCAACCAACAAAAAGCAGCAAGAAACTACCAACTGGACTCCGTGTCCACGACAATCTCAGAAACCGTCCCAACCAATCGACGGATTTGCAGCAAGTGATTTGAACATCCCGCGCCCCAAGGCCATCCCATCCCGCGCCAGCAAGCTGGAGTGCTCTGCAGGTCGCACCCAGCGGGAGGTGCAGCAAGTGACCCTCAAGCCGAAACCGTTTTGCTGCTGGGCGATGAGGCGTGCCGCTTGAGCTACACGTGGTGCTGCAAACCAAACTTAACACACCTGAAAACGGGGATGTGTGTACTTCCACTTGAGTGTTTACTTTTTGTCAGACTCACGATGTGTGTCTGGCTGATAAAGGCCCCTTAAGCAGCTGTCTGATCAATGCTTGCCTCTTGTTCATCGAGGAAAAAGCGGCAACTTGTGGGAATGTTGAAACTCCCGTTGCAAGTGCTGTTCACTCACTCCAGGCAAATTGCGGCTTTGATCTAAGCTTCAGACTGCCTCTGCACTGTCCCAACCTGCATCCGAGATCCTAACTTGACAGTGCACATTGCGATGGAGTGTACTGCAAAGCTTACAACGGACGCTGGCAAGCCAGGCATGGAAATACTGGAATCATGACACATGCTTCGCAGCAAATGACCAAAGTGGCTGTAGGCTGGGCCCGTAAGAGTATCTCGTGCTTTGGTTTTTGGGGCCGCTTCTTCTTCGGGCAAAGCGTTCGACGCGGAGCCTCGCCATCTCCCTGCACTTCGAAGGGCAGGCCTGAGACTCGAAACGGCGAGAGATGCAGATTGCCCCAATTTGAATGAAACACCTCGCAACATTGGCAAGGGCACTGGCCTGAGGTGTCACGGAGTCGAACTGAATATATGTCCTACCTTTTCCTGTCCTGCCAAGCGCCGAGTTTAGTTTGGAAAATAGAGGAAGAACGAACGCCTCCTGCAGCTTCCAATGTTCTTGGGACAGGGCAGAAGTGCTCCACAATGTCATCTTGGACCTGGCCACAAAGAATGTTTAGACAAGCGCAACCTGGCGGGGCAGGGTTCCACTTTTTGGCTAGCCCAAGATAGAGGTGGTTGACGTCCAACGGAAATCCCTGGGTTTAAGTCTATCTTGGGGTAGTCAAAAAGTTGAACCCTGTGGCGGGTTGGTGTCATCACGGCATATCTCACCTCACCTTACCGAGCGACCGAGCGCTGTCTCCCAACATCAGTTCCGTCCACCACACCCGAAGCTTAGTCTTAATACGCTCCCTTGGCCACTGCCGAGAAGCACACGCCCCAAATCACGCAGGTCCTCCCAGAATGCTCCTTGTTCCCTCACCTCATGCCACCAACCCCATCTGCATCGGATAATCAGCCCTCGCCCAGCGCAAGGTGAAATTTTCAAAGCTGGGCACTTGGTGATGAGAGGCTTCTGAAATCTCAGAAGCGACTCTCAGTTTGGCTGCCTCGGGAACCCACTGGTGGACAGAAATCACCACCAATTTCATGTCCGCCCAAATTTGCTAAAGAGTCCCCAATTAAAATTCATACTCACATTGCTTGGGATATCCCCACAAACACGACGCCTTCAGCTCCAGCTGCAGCAGCAAGGCCTCCCCTAGCGCCAGCACCAGCTTGCCGCGCTCGCTGGTGCACACCAGGCCCGGCAATCTCCCGAGGCCCGGCACCTCCACCTCGAAGTCAAAGCTTCAGACTTCAAACGGACGGTTGTCACCCCCCAAAGAGGGGACCCCCCAAAGAAGGAAACAAAAATCGCCCCTAGTAGGCCTTAGTCGCTGAAACCGCCTCTATTGCGATTGGGGGGCTGTATTCGAAAGCCCTTAAGACAACCATAGGAAAAAGCTCCTCATGGGCAGAACTCTAGCATGCCAGGGGCCGAATCGCAAACCGCAGTGCGCTTAATCCTTGTTTTGGTTGGTACAGTAATCTGCTTAATCCGTAATCCGCACTACAAACTGTGGGTCAAAATTGCATGCTGGAGCATGGAGAATACGTGCAACACATAATTCGCAATCCAAACCAGAAAAACTAATCCGCAAACCGTGCAATCCGTAATCCGCTAATCAACGGGGATCAGGTGTTGAACAAGCTAGGCCTATCTCTCAGGGCTACACCTCCAAAAACGATTTGGTGAGCATGAATCCCCATGCAAATCTTTCCGACAAAGGGTTGCACATGAAAAATTACATCACAAAGAGAAAGAAAAAAAAAGTATGGCTCCTTGAGCAGGAATCCTTGCATGGCCATGATTTCAGGTTGATGACCCACCCCAAGTGAAAGCGTACCTTGACAATGGCAGGATGAGAAAATGGAGACCACACTGCCGTGTTTCTACTTTTGGGGAACCCATTCAGTGAGAATGGCACGTTGGCTGCCGGACAACCTTCGGTCATCCCTCCGCAAATACCCAACTATCAGAGAACACTCCCTGACAGGATAGCTGGGCATAGGGACAGGACCGAGATACCAAAGTGGCAGGAAAGCACTGGATACCATTGCCACACAGCTGGGCAGGAGCACTAAGCCAAAAGATGTTTGTTAAAATGCGCAAACACCACGTTCCAAGTTGCGAGAGTTCTTCTTGAATGCTCCCATGCCCAACCTCACATTGACTTCAAGCCCCGAAGCCGTCGATTCGCTTGCGCCTGTTGCTCTTCCACTTTCGCTTCACTCGGGTTCAAGGAGAAGAGCTGACCGCTGGACTCTCCGCTACGCCCATAGACCTTGCAACAGGCTCCATCCAATCACAAGGGTATGGCCTTGGACATCTCTGCAAAGGAGCATGGGCAATAGCCGCGTCGGCGCTAAGCTGTCCAACAAACTAGGTTTGAGCAGTGTCTGCTATCGCCACAGGTAAGCCCATGGACACGCCAAGGCAAGGCCCGGCCTCCACAGCAAAGCCCCGCAAAGAAAGCCCTGACGATGTCAAATGCCAGCCTGGCAGGACAACCGCGGAAGATGTTGTTGGATTCTTGAGGAAGGAAAATTAGAATCGTCAACATGGTCGACACGTTGCCGCTTGCTTCTCGAATATGAAAAACTGCGCTGTTCTCGTATTCACGGATGCCATTCGCTTGATGGAGTCAATGTACGTGCATAGTCCCATGTTTTGGTTGACAATTTCAGGTGAAAGCCAAATGGTCAAGCATATTGCCGTTCGAACCACACTTTACTACCGTGGTGACCATCCACTGCTGTGGGCCAACGGTATCCAGCGTTCTGGACTGAGTTCGACCCTCACGAGCAAACTTACTCAGGCCCTGATTGAGCCCGGTGCCTAGGGAGTCAACTTTGAGCTCCAGGTCAGCGTTGCGGACTGTGGCAAGGGCACGCATGTCTACAAGCATCTCGCCATAGGGGGGGTTGATCAATATTCCTGGTCCCGAAATGACCATGAATAACTTTTCCCATTTAGTGGGACATATCATCATTTTTGTGGTTTTCCCCAATGGTCATCCCATGCAATGGACCTTTTGATCATGGACCTATTGATCAACCCCCATATTGTGGCGGTGTGATGCTAGTAAAGCTGAAACACTGCTGCAGCATGTTACCAAGCCGGAACGCTGCTGATTGTGGAGACTGCTTCGAATTTGGGCTGGATCCTCATAAGCACCGATGCTTCTTGCCATTGCATATCTCCGTGGCTCATTGCATTGCCTTGAGCCTTGCCCTGCTGATGTATGGGTGAGACCATGTTTTGGAGGGGTGCGCAGTGGATCTTTCAAGGAAATCATGTGAGCAACGGTCAAATGTCAATACTGTTGCCATCCACGGTTGTCAAGGGGATGACATGGGTCACACTCGAAGCACCATTAGGAAATTGGGCTTACTCACCAACAGTCCATGCCAGTTGGGACACAATGAATATGGACCGCTCATGTCAAAGCCACGCCGAGCCATGCTACTGTGAACAAGCGCGCTTGACAATCGCAGTTTGCTCTGGCCATGCGCGCTGGCACATGCTTTGTGGCCAATCATCCCATCTTGCCATGGCGACAAAGGCCAAGGGGCCTAGCATCCAAACAAATGCGTGCCTATCCACCAACAACATGTTTTAGTCGGCGGGCTGCTTTAAGATGGGGAACTCGGATCTCTCATGCCATTCCTTCAACAGACTTCGCACAGACTAAACCGTTCTGGCGTCGCTCACCTCCAGCGTCGGCTCCGATCCTGGTGCCCCAATCGCTTTGCCGTGAATCACTGCGTTTATCATGCGAAAAGTCGAACTGCGCGAGGCCAGGAGTTGCCTTTGCTGGAGCATTGGCATGCTTCGCATCTTACTTGCGGGGAGTGGGGGAGGACGTGGACAAAGCCACGCCTTCTGCTGGCGTCTCCAGCACCCGCAATCCTGACAGTAACACAGACAGGTGCATGAGCATGATGTTGTGGTGCTCCCAACCAAAGCCACGAAGTAGGCGCTCGTGCAGTGTGTCTTTAAAGATGCCGAGCGAAATGTGCCCGGCATACCTACTGAGTCGGAGCAATCATTCAGGGAATTCCACCTCGAATCACTTGAGCACGTTGCTGAAACAGCATTCCATAGCTCAACTGCAGCCTGAAGAGTGCAAAACGACGTGCAAATTCAATCCGGCAACCTGCTTTACAACCTTCTGTGCACTCTTGCCCCTTGCATTGACCCAGCCTGGAATCTTGCGAGCATACTTTGCAGGTGCCAATCGGTCGCCCTGGCCGAGTGTTCAAGGCTCTTGATCATGTCGGAAAACAGCGTATATACGTGTCTTGCTGCGCATTGCTGGACCTGCTTGACCTGCAGTTCATGGCACCACCAGCTTACCATTCCATTGATGGAAAAGCTGCTATGCAGGGACAACCACATGTAAAAGCAACATTCGCTAAACGCACGCGCTCTGTGACATGCACTCCTGACGTGCACTGGCCCCTCTCGAGGTCCGCCTCGAGAACCACCAGGACAGGATCCCTGTAGCAAGCCGGCACCGCATTGGAGAGGAGGCCTGCCTGGCAAACGCCACGGGATGTGCAATCTGATCAAACCAAGCACCTGACCCTGCAAGAACTGCAAATGGCCAAATTCTCCCCAAGCCACTCCCCCATGTCCCCTGACCACTGCTGTGGTCTTTTTGTAACTGTCGAGCGCCCTCGAGCCATGAATAGCTCTGAGCTCCAGCGTGAAAACTCTTTGGGCCAGAGCTCAGAGCATGGGAAAAAGCTCTGAAGCGAACAAGCGCGAGTGCTTCCCCTTCAAAACAAGCACAGACACACACACACACACACACACACACACACACACACACACACACACACACACACACACACACACACACACACCTGGTCTATCGGTGTGATCCCCAGCAACAAGATCAAGAGCACCGTGCGGGCTTGCACTCAATAGCCGAGACCGGCATTCCACTCGGATCTGAAGCTCAAACCTTCAGGTGTCGAGCAGGAACCGATCGTGCAACGAATTCGTGCAGCTGTTCAGTGCTACCACTGGTCCGTCGAGTTATCAGCACCATCAGCATTAGCTTTTTTTGTGATGTCAACCACGCCTCCCTTGGTACATCAAGAATCTCATCTCTTGGGCTTTTCTGGGAATAGAAGAGCTGGATTCCAGAACTCTTGCATTACTCATGCCTTTCTTTGGTGAGCACCACTGTCAGCTGCAAAGTTGAGCCAGCCAGAGAGTGCAGCTCAAGTACTTCTCCCCTCATTCGTCCTGAGCAATTTCTTGCCGTCACAATTCGCCCAGATCATCTACACGTGGGGGGTGATCAAAAGGTCCTTTACATGGGGTGACCACCGGGGAAGACCACTAAAAAGATGTGATGCTTCCCTCATTTCGTGGTCTTCCCACAGATCCTGCTTCCCGCCAACTGGAAAAAGCTACCCATCGTTTTGGGGGCAGGAATATTCATCAACCCCCTCGACAGGAATCAACCCCCATATCGATGCGAAAGGGCGCGCTCTGGGGCCCAAGGCTCTTAGCCGCAAGACTCGTAGGGCCTCGTGTCAGTTGTCAAAGCTTTCGCACAGCAGTTCCGGACTTCTCACTGACATAAACACTGGAAAGGCTAGAAGTTGAAAGAATACCTGTTGGTGAAAGTTAATGCGTTTATGGAGGTTGAAAGAACAACTGTTGCCACACTCTAGGTCCTTTTCCTGCCGCCTGCTGCCCTTCCTCTTCTTCCCCCCAAATCAGCAACGCAAACATCAATATCTTGCGAACGCAGGTGCCAAACATTCCGTGATCCGTGGAATGATCGATCCGACAATTGCAGACTCAGCCTTTTCAACCGCGCATTCGTTCATTGCGCAGAACCACGCTGCACGTTCAGCCTTCGGCTGATTGCAGCTCAGCGTTTTCCGACACCTTCAGCTGCCTTCATCTCTGGCTCACATGTCCTGGCATAAGCTGCTTGTTCCGACACCCAGGCAAAATGAGCAACCGGTAATGGCTCTTTTAAACACTGTGGCATCTCTACCGTCCATCGTTCCCAATTTAGAAGCAAATGAGGCAGCCTTGGCATTGTGGAATGCCAATCCGAATCACGGTTTTTGGAGATGGTGTCATCCGAACTTTAAGCGGACTCCAATCTCTCACAAAGCCACCATCCTGCCCATGGTAGCAATTCCCGCCTTGCAGCACTCAGCCACTGTGGAGCCCTGCTTGTGCTTGGCGTCTTCCACAGGCACCTTCTTCTCCTCTGCTTTGCAGCCTCGAATTGAACTGGCGCCCACGCGTCGCACAGAGTCCAAGCTTGAAGCACGACGGAATTCTGAGCCCAGCGCCACAGAAGTCAGCACACCACAAAGGCTCCTCAGCTCATTTACCCCGGCCACACCCAACAAACGGAGAGTTGCTGGATGGGAAGTGGAAACCGCAAACAACCACCGAGTTTACCATGGTCCCACGAAAGTCCGAAGAGGGTTCACCATTCAATGTTGCGTGGCCAAGGCCACAGACTGAGAGAATTATACATCACACACATATTGTACATCTCATACATAAGTGTGCAATGTAAGATCTTGCGTAGGGCTCTTGCATGCAAACCCTTGAATGGCATACAACATCAACTAGTGCCAGCCAAGCATCAAAGCACTCGGTATCTGTGCTGCCAAGCAGGTTTGGCTTGGTCTTCCGCCGCCACTTCGTGGGGAACTGGCAAGGCACTGCAAAGCCAAGGCCATACAGCCGGCTACCAGCATTAGATGTATGACTCATTGGTTAATTGCGAATGAGATGGCACCATGACTCTGTCTGGATGCTTTAACCTTACAACTTGCATCCGGCTTTGAGGCAAAATGAAAAGGCTTCGCCGACGCAAGGCAAGTTGACCTCCTTGAACTCGCACGCCTTGGTCTCATAGTCCGAGCAAAGGCGTGGCTCACAGCACTCCTCGTCTGAGCTGCCTTGGAAGCGGAAGTTGTTGGTGTCCTCAGGGCCGATCGCAGTGGCCAAGGGGGAATGGCTTCTGGTGGCGTACAGCGGGACAGCAAGACATGACTCGAAAAACAACAGCGCCGAACAAGCTCGCTCGTGACACTCAACGGCAGGCTCAGCAGACGCCCATTCAATCAACTGCTGCAGCGGTCAAGCATACATCATCCAAGCAACACAAAAATGAGAAGGCCACACTTAACTCAAAGTGCCACTACGCAGGGCGCTCAAGACCGTGATGGCCTCCGGTGATTTTGCGCTTCATGAATGCCATGGCCGCATCAAAGCAAGCCATGGACGCATGTCTGAAGAGCGCTGATATTGGCGACGCCGAAACAACCGTGAAGCAACCAGCATTCGCAGCCTCATACCGGAGAACTATGCCCAGAATGACTGCAATGCAACGTTGTCATCTTCGATACTCTAAATGGCAACCAAGTCATTGTCTGCTTGCCTGGCAACTAGCGCTGAGCAAACTCGCTCGTGACACTCAACGGCAGGCTCAGCAGACGCCCATTTGTCCAACTGCTGCAGCGGTCAAGCGTACATCATCCAAGCAGCTTGGATCACAAAAATGAGAAGGCCACACTTAACTCAAAGTGCCACCACGCAGGGCGCTCAAGACCGTGATTTGGCCTCCGGTGATTTTGCGCTTCATGAATGCCATGGCGGCATCAAAGCAAGCCATGGACACAAGTCTGAAGAGCGCTGATTTTGGCGACGCAGAAACAACCGTGAAGCAACCAGCATCCGCAGCTTCATACCGGAGAACTATGCCCAGAGTGACTGCAATGCAACGTTGTCATCTTCGATACTCTAAATGGCAACCAAGTCATTGTCTGCTTGCCCGGCAACCAACGCCCAGCAAGCTCGCTCGTGACACTCAACGGCAGGCTCAGCAGACGCCCATTTGTCCAACTGCTGCAGCGGTCAAGCGTACATCATCCAAGCAACACAAAGATGAGAAGGTCACACTTAACTCAAAGTACCACCACGCAGGGCGCTCAAGACCGTGATTTGGCCTCCGGTCATTTTGCGCTTCATGAATGCCATGGCCGCATCAAAGCAAGCCATGGACACAAGTCTGAAGAGCGCTGATTTTGGCGACGCCGAAACAACCGTGAAGCAACCAGCATCCGCAGCCTCATACCGGAGAACTATGCCCAGAGTGACTGCAATGCAACGTTGTCATCTTCGATACTCTAAATGGCAGCCAAGTCATTGTCTGCTTGCCCGGCAACCAGCGCCCAGCAAGCTCGCTCGTGACACTCAACGGCAGATTCAGCAGACGCGCATTTGTCCAGCGGTCAAGTGTACATCATCCAAGCATCGCACACACTTCACTCAAAGTGCCACTACGCAGGGCGCTCAAGACCGCAATTTGGCCTCCGGTGATTTTGCGCTGCATGAAGGCCATCGCCGCATCAAAGCAAGCCGTGGGCATAAGTCTGAACAGCGCTGATTTTGGCAACACTGACGGCAGGCTCAGCAAACGCGCAATTGTCCAACTGCTGCAGCGGTCAAGCGTACATCATCCAAGCAACACAAAAATGAGAAGGCCACACTTAACTCAAAGTGCCACCACGCAGGGCGCTCAAGACCGTGATTTGGCCTCCGGTGATTTTGCGCTTTATGAATACCATGGCCGCATCAAAGCAAGCCATGGACATAAGTCTGAAGAGCGCTGAGTTTGGCGACGCCGAAACAACCGTGAAGCAACCAGCATCCGCAGCCTCATACCGGAGAACTATGCCCAGAGTGACTGCAATGCAACGTTGTCATCTTCGATACTCTAAATGGCAACCAAGTCATCGTCTGCTTGCCTGGCAACTAGCGCTGAGCAAACTCGCTCGTGACACTCAACGGCAGGCTCAGCAGACGCCTATTCAATCAACTGCTGTAGCGGTGAAGAGTACATCATCCAAGCATCACTAAAATGAGAAGGCCACACTTAACTCAAAGTGCCACTACGCAGGGCGCTCAAGACCGTGATTTGGCCTCCGGTGATTTTGCGCTTCATGAATGCCATGGCCGCATCAAAGCAAGCCATGGACATAAGTCTGAAGAGCGCTGATTTTGGCGACGCCGAAACAACCGTGAAGCAACCAGCATCCGCAGCCTCATACCGGAGAACTATGCCCAGAGTGACTGCAATGCAACGTTGTCATCTTCGATACTCTAAATGGCAACCAAGTCATTGTCTGCTTGCCCGGCAACCAACGCCCAGCAAGCTCGCTCGTGACACTCAACGGCAGGCTCAGCAGACGCCCATTTGTCCAACTGCTGCAGCGGTCAAGCGTACATCATCCAAGCAACACAAAGATGAGAAGGCCACACTTAACTCAAAGTGCCACCACGCAGGGCGCTCAAGACCGTGATGGCCTCCGGTGATTTTGCGCTTCATGAATGCCATGGCCGCATCAAAGCAAGCCATGGACATAAGTCTGAAGAGCGCTGACTTTGGCGACGCCGAAACAACCGTGAAGCAACCAGCATCCGCAGCCTCATACCGGAGAACTATGCCCAGAGTGACTGCAATGCAACGTTGTCATCTTCGATACTCTAAATGGCAGCCAAGTCATTGTCTGCTTGCCCGGCAACCAGCGCCCAGCAAGCTCGCTCGTGACACTCAACGGCAGACTCAGCAGACGCGCATTTGTCCAGCGGTCAAGTGTACATCATCCAAGCATCGCACACACTTCACTCAAAGTGCCACTACGCAGGGCGCTCAAGACCGCAATTTGGCCTCCGGTGATTTTGCGCTGCATGAAGGCCATCGCCGCATCAAAGCAAGCTGTGGGCATAAGTCTGAACAGCGCTGATTTTGGCAACACCGACGGCAGGCTCAGCAAACGCGCAATTGTCCAACTGCTGCGGCGGTCAAGTGTACATCATCCAAGCATCACAAAAATGAGAAGGCCACACTTAACTCAAAGTGCCACCACGCAGGGCGCTCAAGACCGTGATTTCGCCTCCGGTGATTTTGCGCTTCATGAATGCCATGGCCGCATCAAAGCAAGCCATGGACACAAGTCTGAAGAGCGCTGAGTTTGGCGACGCCGAAACAACCGTGAAGCAACCAGCATCTGCAGCCTCATACCGGAGAACTATGCCCAGAGTGACTGCAATGCAACGTTGTCATCTTCGATACTCTAAATGGCAACCAAGTCATTGTCTGCTTGCCTGGCAACCAGCGCTGAGCAAACTCGCTCGTGACACTCAACGGCAGGCTCAGCAGACGCCCATTTGTCCAACTGCTGCAGCGGTCAAGCGTACATCATCCAATCAACACAAAAATGAGAAGGCCACACTTAACTCAAAGTGCCACTACGCAGGGCGCTCAAGACCGTGATTTGGCCTCCGGTGATTTTGCGCTTCATTGAAGCCATGGCCGCATCGAAGCAAGCCATGGACATAAGTCTGAAGAGCGCTGAATCTGGCAACGCAAAGCCAATTAGTATTGCTTCACCGGACTGAGCAAGTGCAAGGAGGCAACAGCTCTCATACAGTCTTTTTGCAGCTCCTGCTTCTTGATGTACATCGTGCCTCGGCTGTGTAGGGTTTGCTGAGCAATCTGGGCTGAATTGCTTGGGGCTCCACTCAAGCAACACAGGCAAAGGGCAGGCGTTCTGCTGTTGCAAGGCATTCCAGGGCTTGGCTTGCAGGCCAACCAGTGTGATCTCGCAAGGTGTCTTCACAATTAGTGAACAATCAGCAAAGCTGCCGACTCCATCACCATCGTAGTCTGTGGTACAGTTGTAGTCTGCACACATGAGCTCGTCGCAGCATTCCTCTCAGTCCACACTTTGCAAACACGCATGAAACGGATCGAAGCGGTGCAACATGCTCGGTATTTGAGAAACACCACACCTGACCTGCTGAAGCACTTCCTAGCTCGTTGTCTAAGCCTTGCCAAATGTGAGTGCGTCCTATCAAAACAGGGGACCCCTTGATATGGGCGTGTCTGTGTGTTCCTTCAACAAGCAACTAGACGTTCCTTTTCGGGTGCCCAAACAAAAGTCCCTTACCTCTTTCCGGCATGGGAAGGAACACCAGTCACCAGGTGAGTAAAACTCGCGTCAGATCCTCAAAGCTGCCCCCCAGCGTGGTGTCGTTCTCTGGCCAATGCCTGGTCTGCCACTTGGTGGAGGAGCCTTGGATGCACGGCGTCACGGGCAACGCTGAAGCCTTCGCGTCACACGCGAACGGTTGCTGCAAACCAGTCCGGCAAACAATGGAAAGCGCAAATGACACTCCAAAGGGCACTATTGAAAGGGCTAGGATAGCATCCAGAGCGTATCCTCTAATACAAACTTGTTTTGTTTACCTTTGGTTTGCCTTTGGTTTACCTTTTGGTTTGTTTTGGGTCTGCCTTTGGTTTGCCTTTGGTTTGTGCTTGGTTAACCTTTGGTTTGCTTATGGTGCGCCTTTGGTTTGTATTTGGTTTCCCTTTGAATTACCGTTGGTTTGCCTTTGACTTGCCTCTAGCTTACATTTGGCTTGCGATTGGTTTGCTTTTGGCTTGCTTTTGGATTGCTTGTCTTGTTCGCTAATGCGTTTGGTTTACCTTTGGTTTGCCTTTGGTTTGCCTTTGGTTTGCTTTTGGTATATCTTTAGTTTGCCTTTGGTTTACCCTTTGGTTTACTTTTGGTTTGCTGTTAGATTACTTTTGGTTTGCTTTTGGTTTGCTGTTGGTTTAACTCTTGTTTGCCTTTGGTTAGCTTTTTGTTTGCGTTTGGTGTACCTTAGGTTGTCCTTTGGTTTGCCTTTGGTCTGCTTTTGGCTTACCTCTGGTTTGCCTTTGGTTTGCTTTTGGACTACTTGTGGTTTGCTGTCGGCTTAACTTGGGTTTTCTTTTGGTTTGCATTTAGTTTGCTTTTGGTTTGCCTTTGGTTTACCTTTGGTTTACCTTTGGGTTTGCTTTGATTTTACCCTTGGTTTGCTTTCGGTTTGCGCTTGGTTTACCTTTGGCTTGCCTTTGGCTTGCCCTTCGGTTGCTTCTGGTTTGCTTTTGGTTCAACCTAAGTTTGCTTTTGCTTTGCTTTTGGTTCAACTTCAGTTTGCTTTTGCTTTGCTTTTGGTCAGCTTTTGGTCTGCTTTTGGTTTACCTCTGGTTTGCCTTTGGTTTGCCTTTGGCTTGCCTTTGGTTTGCCTTCTGTGTGCCTTTGGTTTACCTCAGGTTTGCGTTTGGTTTGCTTTTGTTTACCGTTGGTTTTCCATTGGATTGCTTTGAGTTTTCATTTGGTTTGCTTTGTGTTTACCGTATGTGTTCCCTTTGGTTTGCTTTGGGTTGACTTTGGTTTCGTTTTGGTCTACCTTTGGTTCGCAATTGGTTTGCTTTTGGCTTGCTTTTGCCTTGCTTTTGCTTGGGGTTGGCTTGTTTTTGGTTTGCCTTTGGTTTGCTAATTGGCTTGCCATTGGTTTGCTACTGATTTACTTTTGGTTTACTTTTGGTTTGCTTTTGGTTTGCCTTTGGTTTGCTTTTGGTTTGCCTTTTGGTTTACCTTTGGTTTGACTTTGGTTTGCTTTCGGTTTGCCATTGTATACCTTTGGTTTCCATTTGATTTACCTTTGGTTTGCTCTTGGCTTTCCTTTGGTTTCGTTTTGGTCTACCTTTGGTTCGCAATTGGTTTGCTTTTGGCTTGCTTTTGCTTTGCTTTTGCTTGGGGTTGGCTTGTTTTTGGTTTGCCTTTGGTTTGCTAATTGGCTTGCCATTGGTTTGCTATTGATTTACTTTTGGTTTGCTTTTGGTTTGCCTTTGGTTTGCTTTTGGTTTGCCTTTTGGTTTACCTTTGGTTTGACTTTGGTTTGCTTTTGGTTTGCCATTGTGTGCCTTTGGTTTCCTATTGATTTACCTTTGGTTTGCTCTTGGCCTTCCTTTGGTTTCGTTTTGGTCTACCTTTGGTTCGCAATTGGTTTGCTTTTGGCTTGCTTTTGCTTTGCTTTTGCTTGGGGTTGGCTTGTTTTTGGTTTGCCTTTGGTTTGCTAATTGGCTTGCCATTGGTTTGCTATTGATTTACTTTTGGTTTGCTTTTGGTTTGCCTTTGGTTTGCTTTTGGTTTGCCTTTTGGTTTACCTTTGGTTTGACTTTGGTTTGCTTTTGGTTTGCCATTGGTTTACTTTTGGTCAGCTTTTGCTTTCCCAAACGGTCTGACAGGAGTACTCTCAAAACATAGTGGGGGCTGGGCCTCACATCGGACCCCGTTGGGTCCATGAAAAGCACATGGCTAACCACCGCAAGCCACCACAAGCCGCGCGGCGACAAAAAGTGCAAATGAGAGTATTTTTTTTCTGCGGCATCCCCAGCATGCCCGGCTCCCACGCAAATTCCAAAAACATAAGCGCATTGTATCCCGCGACGTCCCCAGCATCCCCGGCACCTTTTTCGCCCAAGTCCGGCGAGGCCGGGACTGGAAAGTAAACTGATGTAAAATTGGCATGCTTTTTGGCCCGCGAGGGCCCCAGCCGAAAAGGCCATACACGCTGGGCAGCGTTGGCAAAAAAGCTGGACAAACGCAGGGAACACCGCCAAAACCAGTCTGGCGGTGGCAGTAAGGGCTCGAAGAAAAACTCCCAAAAATTTGGAGTAGTTGGACCTGCAAATCCTCCGGGACAAGGTTACGCCCCCACACCCCCCCCACACCCCCAACGACTTCGTACACTAACTCCAAACGCTTCAAGAAACGCTTTCCATCATCATCTGACCTTCGATCAACCGTGTTTATTGTCGAAGACAATCAACCCAGGTTGGCCAATGCAAAGCCTTGCTGCCTTGGCCTTGCGCAATTTCTGTGCTGGTTCGCCGACGGCCTTCAACACCTAACCCGAAACCCTAAGCCTGAACCAATCCGAACTCTGACAAATGCGGCTGTCTGCGTCAGCGGAGCACAAGAAGTTCTTGCAGTACTTCGGCACGCAGCAGTCCTCGTCGCTAAACCCAACACGAGCTACCTGTCCGCCATCCTCCGTCTCCTCGATGCTGGGCTTCCTCAGCTTAGCGAAGCGCGTCTGTGGCCCTCCGGTCATCCGGTCATCCGCTTGCCGTTGAGGAGCTTCTCCCACTTCGTCGGAGAGCTGCATTGGTAGTCCTGCCAAAAATAGCGGAACAAAATATCACGTGGCGCATGGAAATGCATGCAACGCAAAAAATGCTCTAGCGCTACAAGCCGCAGCACCATGGAGTCAATCCAGTCTGTGTGATGAACCATGCTTGATGTTGGTGTATGCTCTGGTCTTGATTGGTGCCATCAGCGTTGCATTGTTTGACAACCCCAAAGTGGACTCAACCCAGGGGTGGTTGATTTTCGCAAAAGGCGAACCTCTGGTTTAAGCCTACCTTGAGGTAAACAGCACACGGAACCCTCGGGCCTCACAGCGCTGAGTCTCGCAACACTCGGCATCGCTGCTTCCAAGGCGGTCGCCGGCAACGACTCTGAGGCTCGGCAAGGAGCACTGATAGTCCTCGCGCTATGCGCCAGACGCAAGGCGCAATGGCAAGACAAGAAACAGCCGAGGGCAGCGAAACAGCAGAGGAAACACTGGCCCTGTGCACCGCTGGATTCTCCGAATGCGCGGGCCTTGCAAAGCCGCGGCTTGCAGCACACCTCTGGCGTGCTGCCTTGCTCCTCCCCAGAGGCCTAGCCAGGCTTCGCGAATCGGAGTGAGCTTCATGTTGCCAAGAGCTATGGTGGTTCATTTGCCACCGTGCCAACCCAAGTAGCTTCGACTCAAGTCCCGACCTTACCAACTACATGCCCCAGTCTGTTGTCCAACGTTTGTAGCCCAGGCAACATGCTGCGGCCACCGCGTTTGGCCCAGCCACGCCTCTGGGCCATACTTGCTGTGACCCTTGCAGTCCACCTTCTCACCTCGTAAAAATGCACCAAATGCTAAGGTGAAGGTCGGAATGCGCACGGAATGTAGCTGCGAGGGCAAGCCTGCTGAATGATCCCCCTCCGAAAACAGCCTCTGTCAAATGCCAGGTGCTACAGTGCAAGTATGCTGATGTAATCTCACAATGGATGCATTCTCTGGCAAGGCAAGTTCTGACAGGCTCAGGCTTGTTTGTGTCATGCAGCTGCGCGGAGAGCAAAGCCTGTTTGTTGCCAAGTCACAAAAGAGCTTGTCGCAGCATTGCGAGAACGTGTGGCCTCTGCCTGGCACTGACACAGAGAGCCTGCTCTAACACTGGGTGTATAGGTTACAACACGTTTGTGGTCTTGAACGAATGCTGTTTGCATGTCGCAATAATTTAAATTTAAAGCAACTGGTGTTTTCTGCAACTCTCAACAACAAAGTCAACCCACACCATGCCGAACAACGTGAGGAGTGCAAACTCCCTTTGACCATGCATCCTGTCCAGTGGGAGAAACGACCACTTCCGTGATACAGAAAAGGCTTCCCCTTTCACAGGGATCCACCGGCATTTCCACCACGAAACGCACACGAGTCCGGCCTTCCGGCTTGGCCTTGTTGGTCCACAGGCCGCGGCCTGCCTGGCAGAGTCTGGGAGCAAAAAGCCTTAAAGTCATGTCTCAAGCACAGGCTCAATTGGGTCCGTCTTTTCTTGAGGGTACCCTGTTTGGATGGTTTAAAGGGAAACCAAAAGGTAAAACACCATTTTTTGGGGGAGGGCCCCTTATTTTGAGACAGACACAATTGAGTCAGAATCAAAACCGATCGGTATTAAAATGTGCGTAATCCCAGAAACATGTAAATCATTAAAGAGGCGGCTGCGCTCTTTATGGTTGGGATTATTTGTCTATCCGAATATTGATTGGCGCAATTGTGGCACGCAATGATCGTGGCAAAGCTACGAAGACGAACTCACAGCTCTAAACAACTGATCGAAATCCGAGTGGCCTGGAACAGTCACGCCAGGCTTGGTAGGTCAGCCCATGGGAGCCCTATTCAGTCCGAGCATCTGGATCTGAGCAGTCGAAGTGCTCACAGTCTGTGACGTTACCTTCAGCGCGTGACATCTGCAATCTACATGCACTGTCGACACTGCCGTCTGTCCAAATTCAGATCTTGCCCCAAGCAACAAATCTGCAAAATGAGAACATCAGGCTGTTTTGTCCAGAACCTTGGAGTACCATTTCCACCATCTGAAGTTAGAGTATCTTGCAAACTTTGAACAACTTCGTAGTTTTCAATGCGCCATGCATCATTTGGTCTTGCACAAATCCCGCTTTTGGGAGCACAACTCTGCCCGAGACTTGACCACTGGAATGGCCCCAAAAGCCCATCACACTGCAAGCTGCAGCAATCATCCTCAGCGCTCCCCAATCGCTTCGAACCGTCCTTGCAGGGACATGAACTCAGAATGGCTGGCGCATGAGCTTGTCCCAAAGTCTGCTCAAGAAACTCCCAGTCAATTCGCACGGCAAATCCGGGCCAATCGATGTGCGACAGACGCCGGTCCTTCAGCAGGTCTGGCAATCGGGACGCATCATGCGCTGGGTCTGGGCGCACGTTTAAAATCTGCCACTCCCTGCTGGCAAGATCTGAGACAGTTGTCCATCAAGGGAATGCCTTTTTGGGGATCCTTTCGTAACTGTCTTCCATAGTGGAAAGAAGGGCATTTTTCAAAAGGCTATGTGAAGAACCCTCAACAAAAAATCGGATGCTCCGAGTGGCCGCAAAGGTCTTTGAAGTCCACGCAAAAGAGCTTATCGCAACACTCTTCCTCCGTGGAGCCCAGCAGGCCGGAACCCTCCCTGCGAGACGCGCGCTGAAGGGAGGAGTGGTTAGAGTGACGTGCGATCAGTGCGAGAGATGCAGGGAATGAGTTTAATTGGTGGTTTTATTTAAGGTTTTAAGGGGATTAAAGCCTGGGTTCATTCCAACTCATTCCCTACTTATCGCACCAGCAAGTTGTCAACTTGGAAAGAGCTGTAAGCAGCTCCCACTATGTTTCTCATCCCAAAAGAATCGCACTCAATACATCAGCGCTGATACGTGTCGATTGTGCGAAAGCCTTCCCAGCAGACTGCTGGAGCGAAAGCGCGAGCGGCACGAAGGATTTTCTCATGACACGACCATTCCCAGTGCAGGACACATCTGAACCATGGAACACTTGCTTCACCATTCCTGTCTCGCAGAGTGAAAAATAGACCAGCTTTGCGCTGCATTGACACGTCAGCGTCTTACAACCCGCTGTTCTTCTTGGAAAATATATCCCGCTATGATTCATGGACGGGCCAAGGGGCACCTCCTGAGGTGGGTGTGGCTCAAAATTAAAGAGCTGGGGTTTTCTCTGGTTTTGCGCTATTTCTGTTTACCAAGGTGCCATGTACGAATTGTTTTGAGTTCCACAGCCAGTTTGCAGCGGCCTCAGCTTGTACTTGCTGGAGTTGCAAGTGGCTTCCGAGCACACCTGCGCCACACAGCCTCAGCTCCACGAATCCATCCTCGACACCTGTGACACTCAAAGCCAGATTTGGGTCTGTCCTTTTTGGGGGGTGCCCTTGTTGGAGTGGTTGCAAAGGGAAGCCAACATGAAAGCAACCAGTTTGGGGGTCCCCTAAAGAGACACACCCATTTGAATGCATTGAGGGTTCATGGGCTGGCCTTTTGTGGATCTGGTGCTGTGTTCCCTGACAAGCTCCCGTCATTGCAGCCTTTGTGCAGCCAAGGGTCAATGCTCAAGGCTGTTCCCCAAGCGCTCATCCTTGGAATGCCAGGTATCTGGAATCGTCTCATGGTCTCATGGTCTCGCAGGCTTCTTGGACAGCACCCGTGCCGAATTGAACTTCGTGGGACATGCAGCCCAAAGAAACCCTCATTTTGAGGCGTGTCCCTACTGTGGCTGGACGAAATCCTGCACTAGTCAAGAAACCTGGAAGGATGATTCCTGTGTAAATACCAACGAACAATGGCTTCCCATGGTTTCAAAGTGGTGCAGGATTTCGTCCATCCACAGTATGCTTCTTGCAATCCCCCCTGGCGCCAAGACACAAAGTCCGTCGCGGGCTGCCACTCTGTGCTCGGGCTGCAGCCGTCCGAAAGCTGCTCCTTGCAGAGCAGCGGCGTACAGCAATCCTGGCGTCTTCACCCAAGCTGAGTAAGCGGCATGCCAAACGCGGGAGAAACGAGCGGACAAAGCAGCATCCCGGCATCCCCGCATCCCCGGCTGTGAGAAACAACAGCCTCAGGGAGTTGGCTTGACTTGCACGCGAGAGTGACGGAAGACTGAACCAGACTGAGCTTCACAAGCGACTTGAGCGTTCCATGGCAATGAGCCGCTGCCCCCGCCTCCACGGATGCCCCAGTGCCCTCCTTCTTGTTCCTGAAAGAGGCGCAGCAAGACAGTGACTTTAATCCTGCCAATCTTCTGCAAACAATCTGGACCACGTTGGCCCTCTTATGGTCAAAAGCCTTCAATCAACGAGAAGGCTCTGTCAAATGCCACTGCCAGGCTGGTCTGAAGTCGGACCAAGATGCGCATACTTGTAGGCTGGCAGGCACCCAGTATAGTCCGAGCACAAGGGTGGCCGAATGCACACATCCTCAGAAACGGGACGCAATGCTCGTGTGCACGTGTGCTCTGGGCCGGTGGTCCTTCCCTAATACGGGAGGCTTACAATATCTTAAGCCGTGCAATGGTGTTTAAAAAAAGAGCAAAGGCGGAAAGCTATGGCGGGAAAATGGCATCTGTGCAACCCGGCAGGGACTGCCGCAGGGACTTGCTCCGGGGCTGTGGCGAAAATTGTGACCGGGTGCGCAGTCAGGGAAGGCGGAGATGTCCCACCTAAGTTGCAAGTTCGGATGTGAACACAAAGCCCCAAAATTTGGCTGGGCTGAGCTTTGGAAATGACAACTCAGGCTTTGAACATGCCAAAAAGATCACAATCACGCGAGGTCTTGCTTTGCGTCATTTTGTATCTGCGCAAATGGGCTTCCAAACGGTACTCCAGCTCCACGTTGTTTGCGACCGCCTTGACCTTGTGCTGATCGCTCGACATGTCAAAACAGCAAGACTCGCCGCATGCGCCCACTCAACCGAGAGCTAAACTCTCCGCGGACCCGACATCACGCCAAGACCGACATTTGCAAATTGGCGCTGGCGTGACCGATTGGGAGGTCCGTTGAAATGAAGGACATGTGTCGGGGTTACCAACCTCTGATTAGATGAACAAAGCCCGCGCACTTTGAGAGCGAGCGGAGACCTCGTCTGCCTTGGCGTGAAAATATGCCCTTAATATATTGCATGCATCTTTCGTTAGGGCCAGCTGGACACAACAAAAGGCCATCTGCCCTGCAGCATACTTTTCGTTGCTTCCCCTTTCCCTCAAGGCAACCACCGGTGAGACCTTGGCCATGACAGACTTCCTAACTGATACGCGGCCTGGTCGACGACCCGCACGGTGGCAGCATCTGCGGTCAGGCATGCAGCAAGTGTCACACCGCACCCTGCGAACCCCCCTAGTCACCACGCTGCTCTCAAGTGTATTTGTTGCAATTCATGGATCGCAAACAGGAACCGCAAAACTGCGCCTGCCCCAGCTGGGATGCTGAACTTGAGATACCCACCTCGGATCATATCCAAAGCCTTCGCGCAAGCGCGCAGAAAAAAAGAAAGAAAAGAAGGAACAAAACACTCGCACACGTCTTCGCGTGAGAAGCAGAAGGTCCGACTCCTTCGATCCAAGTGGCCGCCGCCGCCTGGGAAGCCAAACTGCAAGTCACCGTTGTACCCCGAGGAGACCTTGGCCTGGCGTCAGTCAGCTGACTCGTCAAGGCCTTTCTCGCATGTCGTGGGCGTGCCACCCGGCTTTTCCTTTTTCGGGGACATCAACCAGCCCAGGTTTAAGTCTACCTTGGGGTAGTCAAGAAATGGAACCCTGCCAAGCAGGGCAAAGGTTGAGCCGTGCAATAAAGCCACGTACTGGGATGAGTCGCAGTTCCCGCATGGCAATCGATTTCCTGGAGGGGCTCCTGTCCTCTTCCGCCCATCCCATGCCCCGCCCCCCCCCCCGGAACTCCCAAGCCCCAGCCTGCCTTGAACTCCCAGGTGGCACCTAGCTGCCAATCCGCATCCTTCTGAAGCGCCTCCCGCAGTTCTGCTAGCTCCGCCTGGGAGATCACACGACTTCGGTTCCAGCCTCCAGTTAGAGCCGTGGAACACCTTCGGCTTCGTGTTTGCCCGTTTTGCTCTGCTTGTCTGATGGCTTGTTTGATGGCTCTCCGAAGAAAAAAGAAGAAAAAAAAGGGGGGGGGGGGGGAAAAACGTGTGTCGTGTGTTGGAGCCGTCTGCAGCTGGTCTGCGCACCCTTCAGAACTTCATTTGCTCGGAGAGCTGCCGAGACTAAGCCCAGAACATCCTCGAAGACGTCAGCGAACTTAGAGAGGCCTGGCAGCCACCCCGCAGATTTCATGAGGGGTGCACAGCAAATCCTGACGTGAACTGAGGGCAAGAAGCCTTTCGTGAATACTGGCCTCTTGCAGAGAACTGTTTGCTCGGAGCCGGGAAGCGGTTGCCATCGCACCACTCCTGCAGAATGGAGCAGCCAGGGCCACAAGGAATTAATTGATGCTCCCCTGAGAGCGGGGAGGCAAATAGTGCGAAACGCACGCCATGGGCATTGCTGCTCCCCCGCATGCCAACTATTCAAGGCAGGTCCTCCGCCTCTATTTCGTCCGAGCGGCGAGCCTACAAGAACTGCCAAACAACGTCCCCGGTTGAAGCTGGCACACTTTTTCTAGTCAGCTCTGACTTGCCTAGATTTCAGCGGCCCTTGTGCGAACTGTCCGAACGGCTGCAGCTTCACAATGAGGCGGAGCTAAATACGGGCATCCCGCCTTCAGCTTCGCCGCAGCTACATCATATGCCAACCTGGTCAGCACTGTTTGGCCAAGATCGCGTGCTGCACATCTTGCTGCCAAG
Source organism: Effrenium voratum (assembly GCA_963377175.1). NCBI lineage: Eukaryota > Dinophyceae > Suessiales > Symbiodiniaceae > Effrenium > Effrenium voratum. Next base: position 103,475 of record CAUJNA010000278.1, read on the forward strand.
TTGCAGCAAGCACGTCAAGGCCTCGAGCTGTCCCACACATCTTGAGAATACGGAAAGCTGTGACACCGGGAACTTAACAAAGGACTGACTGAGGTCCAAGCTTGCAAAGCCTTCATTGCCTGACAAATCACGCTGCAGCTGCGCATGCTGGCCCCAAATCCTAACTGTTTCAAGGCGTGTACACGTGGAAGGTCAAACAAGATCATTCCGACTTCAATCTCAGCATGCCGTGCTGCCAGGGCACTTCTCTTTCGCAGGGACCGGCATCCCGGCTGCAGCCAAAGCCGGAAGCAGGGAGAGGTCTCCAAACATATGACGATTGCAGCTTGCAAGCTGAATGAGACGAGGAGAATACGGAACATGCATGACCCATGTTGGACGCAACACCAATACAACAAGTCGGTGTGGGCAACAAACAACCTTCCAGTATCGAGTTCGCTTTAAGGAAAAGGCTCTTCTGGAACTCTTTTGGTCTGCGGATGGCGAATCCTCTTCTACGGGCCGCTTGCGCGTCCTTTTCCGGGAGAAGAGGTAGAGCTGAGTGAAGGTTTCTCAGATGCCGCCAACTCAAGTGACCGGAATATGGCCTGCCACACCACCTAGCTAATGAAAACTAACAAGACGCTGAAGCAAGGGCTGTACGCATCAATGTCTTCTTTACCAAGCCAGGCATCTCTCAAAGATGCAATGCTCCTCGTCTGTGAGCCTCTCCTCAGCTTGAACATGGAAAGACATACTCAACATAGAGCTGCTCTTCGGGCTGAAGCCGAGCCGCCTGCAGCTCCTCCGAAATCTCCGCCACCTTGGTCGGCGTACCCGCGACGTTAATGGGCAAGGACAGGAAGGCGTTGCTTGCCTTCCCGGGCTCCGGGCATCGAAATCTCACAACTGCACTCACCAATTCCCTCGGTTTTTTTTGGTTCTCCCGCCTGGCTGCGGGGGTTCCCAAAGTCCCGCCAGGACAGTGCAGCAGGGCAAAAGCCAGGCATTTGCAGCAGCTCCTCAGTTCCCCCAGTGTCTCTGCATGATGCAGTGCCCATATGGCCAGGCACGCTTCAAGCGCAGGAAAGTAGCCAAACTCAATCATGCTTATTCTGGCAGTGTCAACAGAGTTCTTACCTCGCTTTCCATTGTTTCGGCGCCACGCCGTGGAAAAGCAATCATTGACTCAAAGAATCAGCTCCCATGCTTTCACGGGCTCAGCCAAGTGGCGATATCAAAGTGCGGCTCCATCAGCCGGAAGAACTTGCGCTCGGCAACTGGCTTTCTCCACCTTCAAAAAAGGTTGAGTTGTCAACCCATTCACACAAGGTAGTACAGGTAAGGTTGACTCAGCACACACCCATCTTCACAGGTGAACGTCAGTAGTGGTCAAACATCAAGCACAGGTTCGATCCTGTTTGTCTGTGTACCAGGCTGCGATACCATTCCGGTCTTGTCTTGTACTTGGGCGTAAAGCTGCGCGCAAAGGCTTTCTGTCAATCGGATGCGTGTGTGTGTGTGTGTGTGTGTGTGTGTGTCCGTATGCAGGTGTTTGCGTATGTGCACGTATGTTTGACACATATGTCATACCCAGAAATGTCGACACAACGCATAGCTCAGTTAAGCGTCGCCTGCATGCCAGCAGAACAATGCCCATCGGAGTGCAGGAGCGGCACATGGTATCCACCAGCGGCTGATAGCCCGCCCTTCGGCGCAGGCAGATTTTCGCGTCTTTGAATTTCAACCCATTCACTAGTAGAAGCAGGCCTCGCTAGCTTGCAGATTAACTGGAAACATGTTCAACTGGAATCATGTTCAACTGGAATCATGTTCCACTGGAATCATGTTCAACTGGAATCATGTTCTACAGTCATCGTTAACTGTGGATGATCGTCCTGTGGATAGCAGCTGCTTCACTATGAGCACGATGCGCAACCCGGCTGCCGCTCACTTCCCTCGCGCCTTGTGTTGTAAAGTACATCACTTGCAACGATGACATCGAACCTGGGCGAGCTGATAGAATCTCTTTCAGTTAGGAAAGTGAGAGAATTGTTCTGCAATCAGCACGTCACAGTATATCATGCCAGCTGCTGACAACTCAACCTTAGCATCCAAGCCATACGCATCTCGCACTTCAAAAGGAGTCCGGCACTGAATATGGAGAATACAGATCGCATGTCGCTTCAATTCCAGCGTGCTTGGGTTAGCTGGCCCAAGCCCTGGAGCACAAAGCCAAAAAGCGCCCAGGCTGTGAATTTGGCAGTGGCTCAAAAAAACGGTACCAAAAATGGGTTGCCCTGGCAAGTGGAAACATGGGCCAAAACCTGCGTAACCCCTCCTCTTTAATTTTGAGCCACACCCATTTCTGCTTCCGCGACCCCAACCCCCGCCCCGTTCGAGGCGCCGCCGGTCGCCCTGCGCGTTCTGCAGCGCGTCGCCCCAAACGAGCTCCGCCACTGGGAGCTGCCTCGGGCGCCACGAAACTGGGCCCAGTAGACTTGTACTTAAAACAAAATGATTATTTGTTATTAAAGTTATTGATTTGTGATTTTAGAAAACAGATGTTTGTTGAAATTGATTGTTCGGTTCTCAAAGTTCTCAAAGTCAGAAACTGACGACCTTTACCTCGGGCCTCGGAAAATTGTTCAAACCAGTGGAGACGAAGAAACGCAACACTCCTTGGGTGCCAGGCTCCGGGAACCCTATGCCTTTAGGCAACTGCACCTCGCAACCACCAGCTTCGCCGACTGCGGTTTTCCTGATCTCAGGCAGCTTGGTTTCTTTGACCCCGGACCAAACCACCAACCGATGTGACGATCTCGGAGATTTCAGAGCCATACCATACCCATCTGTTACCAAGCAGCGAATCTTTCAGCTGCCGCACCACGTCTGGAAGGTCCGTGAGCAGCGGATGCGCGCCAGCAGCGAGGAGAGCACGACCCACTGCGCCTGCGTCATGGAAGACCAAGTGCAAATTGACTTGCTGGTGCTCAGCAGGGAATGAGGGAAGGTTTCCTTTAAGGGAATCCCAAAACGGCTCATTCCCCTCATTCGCTAGTTATCGCACCGCAAATTGACAGGGCAGTGGAATCATTGGACTTCACCTTCCTTCACAACCGCTACAACAGGCGGAGGGGTCTTGCTCAAAGGATTCACACACAGAGGCTGAGAACAAATGGCAAGCGCTGTTGGACGGGCAGTTTGTGCGTTTGTTGCCACACTGGCCATTCTCCTAGTTTACCCGCAGCTTGATCCTGTTCATTGCCTCATGCGAAGCACTTGCAAAAACTCTAGTGCACTTGCCCTGCCCTTCATGGTTATAATTGGAATGCTGCGCGCCCTTCGAGCTGGCTGTCTTCTCAGCAATCGCGCGGCCATTGTCAAAGGACCAAGGATTCCCTGACATCAATCGTCCAAAAGCGACTTTCTTTCTCAAGAATATCCTGCACAACTTCAAAACTGTTTCAATTCTCAGACCGGAGAGCTCATGCTTTCCCTGTCCTGAAGTGCCGGCACCCAACTCCAGCACGGTCTTTCCCGAGAGCCTCTCCAGGTTTTGTTTTCTTTGGATTTCTTAGTTGACAAATGGTCCGAGCTGACATTCGTGTCTCCCGAGTGCTTGGGGCCGGCTTCCCAAACGTAGCTTGTTTGTTGCGAGTGGCCTTTTTTGGTCATCCGAGGAATCATTGATACAGTCCACTGTGCCTGTGCCTTGGCAAGCGGAGCCTGAAGATTCAGTTGATGCCACGTCATTTGTGGACTGGCTGTGTCTCAAATGCGGAACCGTGCGATTGTGAGTGTATACATATCATATATATATTATTATATTTGTTGAAAACAAGCAAGAAACTTGGGAAGTAAGTAGGGTGGGGCCTACTTGGGCCTCAAGAGATCCATGCGCCTGGGTCGAAGGCTGGCCGCTTGCACCGCTGCGGCTAGTGCGGCGCCCGCAGGCCACGGCACGGCACCCGTGCCGTCGCCTCGAAGCGCAGGTGTTGACTTGTTGCAATTGAAACCCAACCAAACAAAAACACCCCAACTTGTTTGTCAAAGGCTTTGCATCCAATTGCTCCATGGGGATCCAATTGTTTGATGAATCAAAATCAATCTCCCCCGGATGTTTTTCTCAGAATAGGGTGACCCCAAATGGGTTGCTAGGGACTTTGACAGGTCGGAATGAGGTGCAACTTTTTGCAAGGGATCGAAACCGGGAGTCAGGTCTGAGCGAAATGGGTCGCCATAGGCTTGCAGCTGTGGGGCCTCAAACTATGCAATCCGGATTGCAACGCTGATGTAGTCAACTCCCACTTGGAAAGGTCTGCCCCAGAAAAGCTGCACAGAATTTCCTCGCAAGAGCATAGAGCCAGCGTGCCTTCTGAAAAGTCGCTGTGTCAGCAGGGAACGGGCACACTATGCTGCCCTACAGCCGGGAGAAGCTCTGATGACCATCACACATTTCATGATGGTGAGTGGCCAATGCAACATTTTGGATCAGCCTCCAGATGGTTGTGAGAAGGGCTCGATTCTGAAGAATGATCCAGGTGACTGTAACAAGGCACGCGGGTGGCTGTCCACGCACGGATCTTCTTCTGCGCTCTCCTCCTGCAAACGCTGCGCACGGTCCTTGACAAGCGCCCCAAACCACATTTCCCATGGCAACCCCTTCGCTTGGCTCCTCCTCACCCTCCTCATCTTGTTCCATTTCCCCGGCAAGAGTTCGGGCAGAAACTTTGCAGTAGTACTGCACCCACATGCATAAAGAAACTATTGAACAACGGCTTCAGCATCACTCTGAAGAGATGCACATGCTTGAGCCAAGACTTCGTGCCAATGTCACATACACACACTGAGCCACACCAGCTAGGAATTGCCAAAGAACCAAGGGTCTGACAGCATCTTCTGTCCTGCCAGGGTTCGGTGCAGGGGCAACTGTCCCCTTCCCACTGCACAAACTACTGGTGGGCTGTTTGCTGTAGCCAGGGAAGGCACCGCACAACGCACAAACACGCAAACCAAAACACTGAAAACCAACCAACAAACAAACAAACAAGCAAACAAACAGACAAACAAACCCAATAAAAAAAAAAAAAAAAAAAATAAAAAAAAAAAAGCAACCACCCTCGGCAGGTCCTTGCCAGGACAGTGGCCAGTCCCGCCCGTCAGCGATTGAGAAATGGCGGCCTGCGAACAGCCGACATGAGAGTGGTTGAACACAGATCGCCTTCATGCTGACGGCCAGAAAATGGCTTTCCGGCTTTGCATGCCTTCTGGGGAGTACGCCATGCAGTGCCTTTCCAAGGCGGCAACCTCTGCACAAGGAACACGAAAGCCTCTGATACAATATGGTGCACTTGATGCGGGGATATTCTTCGCGCAAGCATCCTACAGGCATCTTCGTAACTAGAAACCGGAGGCTCTCAGCTGTGCAAACAAAACAGGAATACAGCCTACGAATTCACCACTTTTCGCTTCCTTGTGTAGTTATGTGTTTTGGCTGCCTTTTCTCCTGGCTGGGGTGTGTCGAGCCAGGAACAAGGGATGCCTATCTGCATTGTCTTTTTCCTTTGCTTTGTGGAGAACTATAGTAAACACAGACTGCTCGGCCCACGGCACGCCCATCAACTTTTCAGATCTGAATTGCTTGCATTACCAATTTTGAAGCACTGACCAAACACCCTCAGGGCACAAGCCAACCAAGTAGATTTGAGAGCTGGTGGACAAAAGCCTGCGAAGGCATTAGGCTGCTCAAGTTTGCACAAACTTCGGGAAAAAAAAGGGATAGAGAGAATTTCGCGACATTCTTTCCATTTTTCCAGGGCATGACCAAGGGGTGTTCGAGGGATAAAAACGGGGGAAAGAAAGTGGAGACGAAGCAGAAAGAAAGCGAGAAGCAGAGCTAAAACGAAGAGCGAGGAGAACCATGAAGAGCGGCGAGATGCGGCGAGCGCGAAAGAAGTGCAGCGCGAAAAAGACATGCGGGAAGTGAGTTAGAGCAAAGGGGGAGAGGAGGGTGATGCGAGCTGGAAGAACAAACTGGAAAAAAGTGGTGGGATGTGACCAAACGGTTAGAACCTGCTCAAGGCCCCCCGACACACGCCAGCAGTCCTTCACCACTTCTGAGCCAAGTGTCCTCTCTTTCACAGCTTTCACCTCTACCAAACACGGCCAAGTTACCATCCTAATTTCCGCCGCGACTGCTGACCCTCAACTGCAAATAGCTGCTTCTTCTCCAGCACGCAAGCGAGTCCTTCTAGATTCCCTCATCTGTGGCTCTGTGGTTGCAACCTTTTGACTCCTTCCAAACAAATACATGCTAATATGCAGGCTTGTTGCTCTTTGCAGGTGGACGAACAAATAACAAGATTCCAAAGCAGCAATCTGGAGGTCAACTTGAAATAAACCACCCCCTTATCGGCAGCACCCGTGATTTCCTCCTTCTTCCGTGCGCGGCTCACAGGCCGCCCAAACGAGCTGAGTCATGTTTGTCATGTTTCTCCCCGCTCATTGCAAGGCGAAGACTTCGAAGCGGACGATCTCGAAGGAGTCCCCGACGCGGTGCGAGTCGTCCCCCTCCCCGGGCTCCAGCAGCGGTGGCGAAGCGAAGGACTTGGAGGCGCTCGAGGTGGCGCGCTGCAGGTCCCTCTCGATGTGGATGGCCGCGCCGTCCCCGCCGAAGATCAAACCGTGGAGCTCTGAGGCCTGCAGCAACATCTGGTTCTTGCCCGACCACGGAAACACGTCCACCGACTTGCCGCCCTGCAACCTTCTGAAGACAAAGGAGTCTTCGGAAGCACGTGGGCAGGAAAGCAAATCCACGTAGCCACTGCTTCTGGCCCAAATGAGCGGCGAGTAGCCGCCCACAATGTCCATATTACTACTGTACACGAAGAACACCATGGCAGCGTCCTTGGACTTCTTGCACTTCTCCAAGCAGGTGCGCAGCGAGGTGCCGTCCGTGACCGGCACATACACCAGGTGCGGGTCGTAGACTCTGCAGCTTGCCGGCACCCAGGGCCAAATGGCCTCCCAGAGCTCGTGGGGGACGTGGCCTCTGGGCTCAAAAAGTCTGGGCCGGCAGAAGAGGTGCTTTCGGTAGCCCTGCTTGGGCGCGGCGTAGGAAATCTTCCAGGAGCTACTCACACGGGCCAGTGACAGGTTCTTGATGGGCAGCGAGAAAGCCAGCTTCGTGAGCTCGTTCACCTCCTCGTGGTTGCCCTCACGTTCTTGGCACGGTCTCTCCAAGACCTGCAGCGCCTCATGGGCGCTCTGACAAGCCAAGAAGGAGCTCTCCTTCTGCTTCATCAAAGCCAGCCCAAAGCGAAGGATCACCTCCCAACCCTCACCCAGGAAGGCACCCACCAGCCGGCAAAGCGCTCGGAAGGGAAGCTTGTTGGCCAGGCCATCCTGCAGAAATCGCAGGGCAGCCTCTTCGAGGTTGATGCCCAAGCTCTCCAAGTGGGCAAAAACTTCAGGGATGACGCCACGTTTCCTGCCCTCGCGAACAAAGAGCTTGGCCTGCTTCTGCATCTGGCCAAGACTGAGGATGATCTTCGGAGCTTCATCAAATGAAGCATTCTCTGCCTCCAGCAACAGTTCGCTGACAATGAACATCGTCTCCGCCTCCGAAAAGAAGGTGAGCAAAGTGAGCATCAAGTTTGGCAGGAAAGGACAGAACTCGATCTGGGTGCTGGTCAATTGCGAGACCCAAAGCAGGCGTCTTAAAATGTGCTGCCCCTGCGGCTTCATGAGCCACAGGTGCTTCACCACCTCCTTCAGAGGGGGGGAATCCTCCAGCCCGTTCACCCCCTGGCAGAATGTGGGCACTGGATCCTGGAACTCCAGCGGATGAACTGCGCCAAAGCTTCGGAACAAAAGCTTGGTGTAGACCTCCCCTGCATCCACGTCGGCGACCTTTGATGTCAGGGCTTGTCCAGCTGCCAAGGGCCAAATCAGCCTCTTCAAGCCATCAGGAACGCCTTTTCGTACAGAGGCCAGGAAGTCCGACACCAGCTCCTCTGGGACACCTTTGCACTGCTGCAGGAAGGTAACTGCTGAGTCTGACCAATGCATACTTTGTGCTTCCATAAGATCCACATCGGTGACCTTGCTCAATGCCTCCTGGTCCACAAGGTCGCCCACTCCTTCCCTGCTGCCCCTGTACGCCAAGTTAGAACCCCCCACTGCCCTGGAGAAGTCGTGGCCTGGCGAGCGGAACCCGCATGGAATGCATCCGACCAGCCGCTTCAGGAACCGCCTCTTGCTGGCGGCCTCCAATTGGACTTTGAGGTCTTTGGTCTGTGCCGGCGTGTACATCGAGCTCCGCCTGCGCGCCGTCTTGAACTTGTCGAAACGCTTCGCCAGCGCACTGGCCCAGTCGGCCACCTGCAGCGGAGCCTCCGGCTTCAGCTGCCACCAGGTGCCGCGGCTGTCGGCCACTCGGACGTGCTCGCTGCCCTCCGCGCGACCGAGCACGGACGCCATGTGGGTCAGCATCACCATTTCGAGAGGCATTGCGATTGGAGTGCTGTTGACTTCTGTACTCACCTCATGCACCGGCTTGTCCCTCAGGAAGATCAAGGCGTCTGCGGTGAGCCGCGCGTAGACCCTGCGACTGGTCGCCGACTTTGAAGACACCACAGACACCCATCCTTCTAGAACAGGCTTGGCACTTCCTGCACCTCGTTTGGCCAGTTCCTCTGGACTTGCCTGTTCAGACTGCAGCCCGTGCCAGCACTCACAATCCATGGCTTGCAACGGGCCGGGCAACGGGAGTTCCGACAGCCCGAGGAGGCTGCTGAGGGGGGGCATCTAGCCACGAGGGCAAAGCATTCAACATAACTTACTGATGCAAGCGCTGGAATGGCTGTAATAATGTGCGAGCTGATCAGCATAAGCCTGCACTCTTTGCTATTTCATGTCTGCCTCAAAGCCGGCTGCTGGAAGTCTTCATGACGGCAGCCAAAAAGCGTAGCAGTGGAGATCCCCCAAGCAACTTCAGCCTCCACGATTCAACTGGAGCCTCGCGCCAGTTCCAGAGTTGGGCAACTAAACAACCGGTCATCATTGGAAGCAAAAGGGCCCTTACTTGGGGTGACCTTTAGGGAAACAACGAAAAACGATAACTCTCACCACTAGATGGCAAAAAAAACATTGTCATTTTGGGGGCCAGGGAATACGGATCAGCCCCCATGTGCGCCCGCGCCTCCGCTCGGAGCGGAGGACCCTCCGCAGCTCCTTGTGCTGTCGAGCAGAGGTGCTGAGCAGGGCCAAGGTCTCCCTCACCTAGCGCTTTGTGCAAGGTGCGGGCATTGAGCATGGCAAGACGAACTCGTCCCAAATTGCTGTGGTTGTCAAAGCCCAGGAACCCCCTGGTGAACATCAAAATAGATGGCAAATGGATGTTCACCCAAAATGGAGCCATAGGTTGTGCCCCATGGCCAAATGCGCTGTGGCTTGGAAAATGGTACCCCACAATGGCACCTTGGTATGTGGAAACAACAACCAAAACCTGCGTCCGCCCCAGCTGTTTAATTTTGAGCCACACCTGAATGGGGGTTGGCCGAGTGACCGTGGGTAGTTTTCCCCGTTTAGTGGGTATCATGTTTTGAATTGCTTCCCACAATAGTCATCCCATTGTAAAGGACGGTTTGATCAACCCCCCAAATATGAGAGGGTGTTAAGTATCAACAAGTTTATGCCTACTGTATCTGTGCTGTTTAAAGTGCTCATCATGCCACTCGCAAACCCTGCCTCCATGCAGCATTGGCAAGAGATGAATTCTTTGCACACAGCTCGTTTGCTCGAGGGCCAAGCTCGTGCACTCCAAGGGGCAATCATGCGCCTTGCGGCAACGAGTAAAGCGGCAAGGCTCGAGTAAGAGCCAAATCTCCGCCGATGAATTTGTGAATTCCTGCGGATCCGCGCACCAAACGGCCTGTATGGAGCGATTGGGTGTGCGTCTGGCTTCAAAAGGCCTTGTGGCATCGCACTGCGGCACTGCCCCATCTGAAAAAACACACAAAAATCTTCCTTCGGAGGGCGCTCTTGCATTCATGAGTTAACCGGACCTTGGGAACCAAGGCCAAACACCGATAATACATGCACAAACGTTTGCAGAAACAGACCGCTCACTGCGTCATTGCACTCTGCACCCACACCTTGGCTTAATTGGACCTTCGGCCTCGAGCATGTCTGCCTCGCGGGCTTGCATCTCTCTTTCCTGCGCATCCAGTTCTGCTGCCGCAGCCTTGAACTTGCCCTCGACTTCCTCTTTCACACGCGTGGCTTCCGCCTGTGCCAGCTGGCTCTTTGCCCGCAAGGCCTTCTCCTCGTCGAGGCACTGCCGGATGGCCACCTCCGTCTCATGCGCCTTCTCTTCCAGAGCCTGCAGCCGCTGTCTCAGCGCCTTGTTCTCCTCGCTGTTGGCGATGATCTTCCCCTCCAAGATACCGACCTTGCAGCTGTACTCCAGCAGCCGGCCCTTGTCCTCGTCCTTAAGCACACACTTAAGAAGAAATCGGACACCATTGTTGAGCTTGAAGCCGCGGCATGATAAGAACACAGGTCACGGCGCATTTCTGGTCGTTGCGCGCGCGATGGCGACATGATAAGGACACACGCTCCGGCGCGTTCAGGGTCGTTGCGTGCATGATGGCAACAAGATAAGAACGTACGCTCCGGCGCTTTCATGATTTTTGCGTGCGCATTGCAATGGCAACATGATAAGAACACATATCCACGGACATTGCGGAGAGGATAACCCCACCCCCCCCCCCGCCCGACGTCTCGCACCGCGCGCCGCGCGGTAATTTGATGACGTTCCACTAAACGTAGTCTCCAGGGAGCCGGTGTCGCAAAACGGGGGTCCCAGGCTCGAATCCCCCTGCCGGCTCTTTGCTGGTTTGGGTTTCCTGCCTCCTTTTGCCGAAAATCTGGAAAAACTCTGTGTTTGTTGACGTCCTCTTTGCGAAAACGCTGGAAAAAACCGTGTTTTTTTTGCGGGAAATACTGGGGAGCAAAGGGGAAATGCAAGGAAGGGGAGGAAATAAGAAGTCGACATGGCTGGAAAGCAAGGGGAAATGAAAGGGAAACCAAGGGGCACTGAAAGGGACATGAAAGGGACAGAAATGAAGACAAGGGGAGACAAGGAAACCAATCCGCACGACGGGAGATGTAGGGAAATGACTCGCAACGAAAGAACGGGACATGCATGGAAAATGAAGCGGACATACCGAGAAAGTGACAGGGAGATGGGGAAACGTGAAAAGGACATGAAGGGGAAATCAAGGGGAAAGCCAGTAGTAAGCAGACAGTTCAGGGTCATGAAGGGGCAGTGCCCGGACATCGAGGCAACTCAGGGGAGACGTGACGCTGCAATGCAGAGAGAGAGAGAGAGGGACACAGGGAGAGAGCGGGAGAGAGAGAGAGAGAGAGAGGGAGAGAGAGAGGGAGAGAGAGAGAGAGAGAGAGAGAGACAGAGAGAAAGAGCGAGAAAGAAAGAGAGAGAGAGAGAGGGAGAGAGAGAGAGAGACTAGGTCCTCCAGTAGAGAGGTGAGAATAAGGGTACCCTTTTTTAGGTAGAGGGGCGTGGACGGGAAGGAGACAGGGAGACAGAAAGAGACAGAAAGAGACAGAGAAACAGAGAGAGAGAGAGAGAGAGAGAGAGAGAGAGAGAGAGAGAGAGATACAGAGAGAGAGAGGGAGATTGAGGAGAGAGATGGGGAGGATGGGGCAGGGAGAGAGGACGACAGAACACACGGGGGAGGAGACAAGAGAGAGAGGAAGAAGGAGAAAAGGGAGAGGACAATATCGGCGGACTGAGCCGGAGGCTCTAAAGTTCCGGTGCATTCATGCTTGCTGCACGCATGATGGCAACATGATAAGAACACAGGTTCGGTTCATTCATGGCTGTCGCGTTCATGATGGCAAGATGATTCAAACACACGTCCCGGTGCATGCGTGGTTTGTTTCGCGTGCAAGATGGCAACATGATAAGAAAATAGGTTCCGGTGCATTTATCGATGTTGCGTGCATCATGGCAACAAGGTAAGAAAACTGGACCAAGTGTATTCATGGTTGCTGCGTGCACGATTGCAATAAGAAAAGAAAGTGCATTCATGCTTGTTACTCACCTGATGGCAACATACTAAGAGCAAGGCTCATGATTAGAGCACGGGTTCCGGTGCATGCATGATTGTTGCGTGCATGATGGCAATAAGAATAAAGTGTTGCGCGCACGATACCACCAAGTTCCGGTGCGTTCATGGTTGTTGCGTGCATGATGGCGAAAAGTAGCACTGGTCCAAGTGATTCATGGTTGCTGCGCTTGTGATAAGCAAGAAACTCGTTCCGCTGCATTTATGGTTGTTGTGTGCATGATCAAAATGATGATAGCACATATCTCAGTGCATTCACGGTTGTTGCGAATGACTCGCAACACAACCAGGGATAACGCAGCTTTGCCAGGAAACGGTTGGGGACTGACAAGGCTGTTTTGTGGAAGCGTTGTCATGTACTGCTGCAAAGGCTGCAAAAAAGGGGGGCGGGTGCCCCTCCCGCGGTCCTTGGTCTTGACGTGCGCTTGCCGCTCGCTCTCAAGGTGGTGTCGCATCTCCTCAGCCGTGCGGAGGTGCTCAACTCTGGCCTCCTCCTGCCTCGACCGCAAGACGGATCTCTCTTCTTCGTGCTTTGCCCGCAGGTTCTGGACCCGCTGCTCCTGCTCCTGCTGCAGCCGATGCTTCTCATCCCCGTGGGCACCTCGCTCGTTGGCAAGTTCCAGCTTGGTCTCCTCGATGCTACGACTCACCTCCACCAGCAGCTCCGCCAACTTCGACTGCTCCGAGTCCAGGGCCTCCGCGGCGTTGGTGGCCGCCCGCTCTTCCGCGAAGCGCTCCGCGTCCAGGCGGGCGATGTCTGCCCTCGCCTGCTCCAGCTCCTTCCTCAGCGAGGCCTCGGACTCGCCAAGCACGCGGTGGTTGGCCTTCAGCTCCTGCTCCCGGAGACGGAAGACCTCAAGGCTGTCCAGCTGCTCTTGCAAGCTGTTGTTGGTGCACTTCAGCTGTGCCTCTTTGCTTTCAATCTCCTTGTCGAGGGCATCACATTCCTCCTCTGCTCGGGCTGACCTGGCTCTGGCTTCTTCCAAAGCGGCCTTTTGAGCCTCAAGCTCAGATCGGGCAGTTCCCTCCTGATGCGCCGCTTTCTCACCCCAGGCCACGGCCTTCCGCTTCAGGTCGCTCTGGCGCTCCAGCGCGTGTGCCACGGCGCTGCGGGTGGCGGACATCCGGCGCGCCGCCGCCTGGATGGCAATGCGGCTTGCGCGGGACAGCGACGCCCCAGGCATCTTGGCCATGAGGGTGCCAAACTGGTGACAGATCTCATCGATCCCCGTGTCGTCGTCCTTATCTAGCCACTCCTGCCAGGACTTCACGCCCTCCATGAGCTGTTGGTCTGCCACACGTCCGTTCTGGGTCTTAACCATGGTCTCCTCTCGGGTCAAAGACGTTTTCAGCTCCTTCCAGTAGCTGCGCCGCACGGGCTCATCACCAAAGGCCCGCTCCTCCCACTGGGCCTTCAGAGCTCGCTTGCGGTCGCGCACCACGGTGAAGAGGGCCTCTTCGGCCAGGGGCAGCTTGGCGCCCCCCTCGATGGCTTTGCCCGCAGCGAGGCTTTGGAAGAGCACGGAGGCCTCCGCTCGAAGCTCATCCGCAAGCATGCCGCAGGAGGTGTGCTGTGCAGACTCCCAGGCGGTGTGCAGACTGAGGATCCTGCCATCATTCACTGCCGCCACAAGCTGACGCAGAACAGCTGCGAAGGCGACACAACCCAAACCGCCGACCGCCTTGGGGCTCGCCAAAGCTGAGGAGAAGAGGCTGGCGCGGAACTTCTCCACGGCCGCCTTGAATGGCTTGCCGAGCGCAGAGTAGCTCATGCTTTCGGGGCGGCTCCCGGGGTTGGGCAGCATGTGGCAGCTGCGCTGCCGAAAAAACTTCAGGAGGCCATGTCGAACACTGCCAGCTTTCCTCGCCGTCTCCTTGGACACGTCACGGGCTTCGTGCACACACTGCTCCAGGTACTCGTCGGCAGTCATCGACTGTCCCTGTTCGTTGGGAAGCTCCTCCAAGTCACGCAGGAGCCAATGCATCGCTGGTTTGCCATGTGCCTCAGTGCCTCGCTCCTCCACGATGTCACCAAAGCGACAGGCAGACTTCAGCTGGTCGAAAGTGCTCTCCCCAAGCTCGCCCACGGAGTTCATCACCAGTGCAGATGACAGCAGCCAGCACAAGGCCAAGATCTGCATGTCCCGTGATGCGCCATGGCAAGACTCATCAGTCGTCCCAAAGCCCTCGCAGTCAAGCAGTAGGATCAAGGGGCTCCTGTCGTCCTTGTCGACGCCTCCTGCCCACATCCACACACCTTCCGTTCTTGAAGTTGACCAAAGGCCACCACCCACATGCAAGACCGGCTGCCCCTGCTGTGGTCTGTCCAGCAAATGGTTTGCCAGGTAGGTCTTGCCACTTTGGCTGGTGCCACACAAGCCGATCGCGACCACAGGGCGCTGGCCCATGGTGTCCAATGTCTCCAAGGCGTCGGGGCAAACCTCCAGCTTGTACCCGCCGGCCAGCCCGGAGCGGCGGGTGTAGCGCAGGAGCTGCATGGGCTCCGCCAGGGCGGCCACCGTGGACAGAGTGGAGCCCGGCTGCAGGGCATGCGCCGCCCGGCTTGGGGAGCCTGGATCTCCTGGCGCGGGGCGGTCCGGCACCCGCGCTTGCCCGGAGCGGAGCCGGTCCACCGGCACGTCCGGCTTCACATCCAAATTGTAAGTGCCGGTCGAAGTGGTTGAGAGCACCTTGGCAGGGATCCACCGGCCCTGGCTGATGCCAAAGTACTCCACAGCGTCCCCCACATTGTACACAGGGCCTTTCTGTACCTCCAAGGCCTCACTTGCGGGAGCGCGCCGCATGTTTTCAGGCAGAACGCGTGGCTTGCATGCCAGGTCGTAGGTGCCATCCTCGTTCACCTTGTTGACCTTGCTGCGGATCCACAAGCCCTTGGAGGCTCCAAAGTACTCCACCACTTCGCCTGCCTGGAACTCTGCACTCTTTTTGGGAAAGCGAATCTTGTCCGCCGGCACATCTGACTTGCAGTCCAGGTTGAAGTTGCCCTCCATCGTCACACCCAGCACCGTCGCGGGAATCCACCTGCTTCGGGAACCGCTGAAGTACTCCACCTTGTCCCCCTCCTGGTAGGGTGCCACCTCCTTGAGCTCCTTGACCTCCTTGAGCTCCCTGCCTGCTTCCTTTGGCGCATTGAGCTCCTTGCCTGGTGAGGCAGAGGCAGGGGACCTCGCTCTTCGAACCTTCTCCGGCGTCACGCCCGTTTTGCAGTCCAAGTCATAGGTGCCATTCTCGTTTTGCTTTAGCACCTGGGTCTGTCTCGTGTGAGTACCCTTTTTGGGGTTGGTTTCAAGGGAAGCCAAAGAGAAAACCACGATTTGTGGGTCTCCTATTTAAGACACGCCCACCTTGGCCGGGATCCAGCGCTGCATCTTAGCGCCGAAGTATTCCACAGGCTGCCCAGCTTCCAGCAGGTTCGGCAAGCGCTCTGATCCAGGCGGAGGCACCGGGCGGCGAATGTTCTCGACCGCTACATCTTGCTTGCAGTCCAAGTCCAATCGCCCTCCTCTCACCGCCTTCACCTGGATGTTTCTCAAAATGATCGGCCCTTGACATAACTTGGAAGGCAAACCAAATGGAAACCAACCAGCTGGCTGGGGTCCCTAATTTTCCGAAACACCCACCTGTGCTGCGATCCAGTTGGCCTGGCTGGAGCTGTAGTATTCCACCCAGTCACCCACACCAAAGCCTTTCCGAAACCGAACGCTCTCCGGAGACACGTCCACCTTGCAGTCCAGGTCCAACCGTCCATTTGACTTCAATTGCAAGACCTTGGCCGGAACCCACTTGCCCTGACTGGAGCTGAAGTACTCCACTCTGTCTCCGGCTTTGTATTCGGGAGGCGCCTCCTTGAGCTCCTCCGGAAGCCTCACTCGATCCACTGGCACATCCGGCTTGCAGTCCAAATCCAACAAGTGGCCCTTCACCTTCAGAACCTTGGCGGAGATCCAGCTGCCCGTGCTCGAGCTCTTGTATTGGACGAGGTCACCTTCCTTGTGCTGAGACTCCTCAGTGAAGCGGACCCCTTTCTCATCGCCCTTCATACGCATCTTACCAGGGTGTCGCGCATGGGCTTGCTCCAAAAAGCTTCTCTCTTCCCAACCCTTGTACGTTCACTCCATTTGTTCACCTGCTGCTTTTATCCAGTGGCATAGGATTCAACCCATGCCTTTGCAGAAATGGGAAACACATACGCAAACAGAAAGCGAATGCCGTTTGCAGGGTGACGTGAACCGAACTGAGATCATGTGAAATGCCTCATCTGGCACGATCTTGTTTGTTTAGTCTGCTTTGAGCCGTAGAATAATGGCACGCTTGACATGCTCAACATCTGCCTGGGGCCTTGAACGACTGTTTCAAAGCAGGTGCGGG
>CAUJNA010000278.1:125000-200000 GCA_963377175.1 Effrenium voratum
CAAAATGGAACCATGGTAAAAGGAAACCCTGGTCCCCTGCTTCGATTTTGACCCATACCCACATGACTCTTACACGTTTTGTACCGTCCTTCCACGAGTTTGATTTCGGATGCATCCGAGGTGCCGCTGCTGCAGCAGTCGGCGTTGTGCCTCGCTCTCCCCGAGCCGCCGACGAAGCTCCGCCACGGCCGCCGCGGCGGTCTCCAGAGCCCGCGCTGGCATGGGAGGCGGGGCTTGCTTTGGGTGGGGTTAGAGATTCAAGAAGAAAACAGAAATCGAACGCATGGAGTTTGGAGGTTTTGTTCTTCTTGAGGGTCGCGTTACAAGGAAGCTGTGGGGTCTAGACTTGGTTTTTTAGAAAGTTGTAACGTGTTAAATTCAAAAAGAACCTTTTCAAAAACGCGTCCCAAAATGCTTCATGCATTTTGTGCAACGATTTGAAACTTTCAAGTGATTTTGCATTTTCTGCCTTCTTTGGGACTTGCACTGAAAGTGCAACAAGGACGTTTTGAGCAGAGACACTGTTACAGCGTTTCAATCAGCGCAATCAAATTATTAGACGGTCTGCTGCTTAGATATCCAGACGACTTTCTTTGCTGTTTAGGACAAGACAGATATTCAATTTCTTTGCGAAACAACAAAGCAACAACTTAGAGAGTGGGCAGTCTCCTTGTGTCCATGCGTGTATTCCGTGTTTTCATTTGTTTCGCCTCGTTCCTGTCTCACCTCCGGTTTCCCAAAGTGAACACGGGTGTCTCGGTCCCCAGGTCCACGGGAAATTCTCTGACAAGAGCGGGCTAGGCAAATGCATCGAGTCAAAACTGAAGGCGATGCAACCAAAAAGCCCGGTGGCAAAAGGCCCAGGATTGCAGGAAGCATGGACGGTAGCCAACAAAAAAACATGGACGCAACAGTTTAAGGCCAAACCACTCACAGTGTCACGTGGGCCTCCCAGCATCGTTTCAGTGAAAGCCTATTCTTCCTGCACGGCACAGTTCACTGCGCCTCATACCAGATAGCTAGGTCACACGGCCAGCTTCTCACGATGAAAGGGCTTATTGGCACGGAGCTTCCGTGTTGTGTTGCTTTTCTAATAGACGTCTCTACCCGAATCAGTGCACTTTGGATTTCAACATTCCACAAGCTAGCCTTCCACGATGGTGATGAGCAAAGTACGTGTTCAGAGAGCTTCCCCAAAGCTTTCTGCGGAGCATCTGCTCTGCCGCCAACGAACAACCGTGCTAAGATTGCAATGAAGAGAAACAACCCCACTACTCATGTTGTGTACACAGCAAAGCGGATAATTTAGACGGCCCTGACCTGATCCCCAGCCATGCCTGTGTCGTCGGACGGCTCTGGCAAAGACACGGGTGCAGCATCACGAGCCGCCAGTGCGTCAGCCCTTGGCTGGGCATCGGTCCACGGCTTCCCCATCCAAAAAATTGTCGCTTTCGCGCAAGTAATTGCAAACGTGCAAACAAGGTCAAACATCTGCACATAACATCAAACGCATCAAACATGGTTGCAGTTAGCCTGGGTGTAAAAGCGTGACCTTGAGACTCTTTTCTTCCACTTCGCATTGCGGCAGGTCAAACTAATGACAACTGTCACCGGCTCCGCCAGTTGTCATCATGATCAGCTCTGCGCGTTGGTCCATGTGCTTTCTTTCCCTTGCCTTTGCCTCCAACATCTTGTTGCGAGTTCCCTTTGCCTCGCCAGCCGCCGAAGGCTGGTCGACCGAATATCTTCTCCTGGATGGCCCCCCAATTCAGCCTCATGACTGCTGGGTTTTCCCATCGCACCTGGTCACCCTTCGGGCCAAAGCCGGGGTATGCCGGGACTTGCAGAAGCCGTCCATCAAACTTTGTCCAAGCAGCCCACTCGTGCTCCACAAACTTGGCCTCGGGGTCTGCATTTAGCCTTCGAAACTGCTCCTCATCAGCATTTGTAAGTGCTCCTGGAGGAATTGCGAACTGGAATCGGCTGGCGCTGGTCCGCAAGAAGAACTCGCGCGTCGCTCTGCAGCAAACGTAAACTTGAACCGGAAAACGGGCACTCTTAGCCTTCGGAAGGAAAGGCAGAACAATGGGATGCACTGAGGCATCCCTTGCCACGGCAAAAGGAAAACCTAGGACCTCCTCATCCCACTCACGTTCTGCAGTTCCCAAGAGCGTCTGATCCATCACGCGGTTGACGTTTCCACCTGGAAATGACCACTCCTGTGACTCTTGATCCCAGACAGTCCACACCCACTTGTCCCCCCTCTCGTCAGAGTATAGCATCATCACAGCAGCGCTGCGGGCAAACCTCTTGCTGCCTTCGATCTCCACAAGCCACTGAGGCTCCCTGCCTCCAACGTATGCATAGTAAGGAGACATAATGGGCATCATCTCTTCAAAGAATAGTTTCCGCGGTTTCCTGAGGGCGGTCCTCAAGTCTGGCGTCAATGCCGGGAAGGGAAACACTGTGATCGTGCCCTTGCACAGGAAGCGCAATCGTTCAAGCGACTGCAACTTCTCACGCTGCGGTTTTGATGGGGACTCGATAACAACAATTCGAGGGCATTTGTTGTTTGGGTGGGACTCAACGTAGTTGGGCATCTCAATGCTGACGTCAGGACCGGGCCCCAAAACAAGCTCCTCCGCATTACCTCCAGCTGCAAATGCCAGGAGCCGCGTCCAATCCCCACCGAGTAAATGCTGGATGGGATACTTCACTTCTTCTAAGTAAAGCGCAATATTCGGAGGAGTGTCCAGGTCCATGGCTATGCTCTACATCACATAGGAGCTATATGCATTGAACCTTTGCGGGTCAGGTAGAGTAACATGGTTGCCTTGCTTCTCTGGCCTTGCACGCTGCAACCAAATCTGAACCAGGTGGCAACGTCTGCTTCTCCTCTGCCAGCTGACGACATTGCGCCTCTGCCTTCAACGCTGCTTTTACTGCTTTGCATGCCTCTCTCTCTCTCTCTCTCGCAGCTTCTGCTGGCCATCTCCCCCCCCCCAAACAGCCCAGAATCCAACGCCGCGTCAGGCGGGCCTCGCTGCTCTCATGCTTCAACTCCTCCAGCTCGAAAGCCAAGGCCTCTACCTGCCCCATGCCAGCCAGTGTAAATAGTCCCGAGTCCCGACAACATGTCAACCACAAGTTCCAACTAGAACAAGGCAGTAGTACTGCACCGCTCTCTTTCTCCAACCCTTGAACGTCTCGCCCAACATTCAGTCGCCTTTCGGATAGTCTCTGCAACCCAAACTCACATGTTCTATGCATATATTTCATATTATCTAATGTACAAATAAATATGGAAGGTATCCGAGACCGCACGTAAGGAGCGGAAAACAAGGGACATTTGTGGAGCGGAAAAGTGCACTCGCAGTGAGCGGAAAAGTGCGCGCGATCCACGCGGAAAAGCAATCCGGATATTT
The DNA here is from genome assembly GCA_963377175.1 of Effrenium voratum. NCBI lineage: Eukaryota > Dinophyceae > Suessiales > Symbiodiniaceae > Effrenium > Effrenium voratum. The sequence continues at coordinate 128,426 of CAUJNA010000278.1, forward strand.
TCCCTTTGCGGGGCCCGTTTTTAAAACTTTTCCGGAGGTGCACGTTTTTGGGTCGCGAAAACACCGTTTGCCCCGTAATTAAAACTTTTCCCCGGAAGCGGGCGATGCTGGAGACAGGAAAGTTTCAAACACGGAGCGAAACGCATTTTTGGGTACCAAAAACACTGTGCGCCCCGTGTTTGAAACTTTTCCCCGGAAGCGGGCGAGACTATGGGCAGACCACGGGAAGACTACGGGAATTCTAGCGGGCCGTAGTCTTCTCGTAGTCTTCCCCTCTTGACAAAACCAGCCCAAAAAAACAAAAAAGGGGCACCCTTTTCGGGATCTCTCAAAATCCCAACCTTTTCCGCACAGTACGAACCTTCTTTATGCTCATTGTGAGTTCCTTTCTGCTCAAAACGTTTTTTTCCTGCTCATAACAAGAACCCTGATGGAAGGTACATGTCTCATGTGTTGTGCTTGAGCCTTTCGAGTCCTGCCTGAGCTGCCAGTCGCGCTTTCTGGCGCTCACTTTGCGCCTACCGGCTCGAGTGCACTGGCGCAAGTCCGTGGACCACCCCCTTCAACACAAACTACATAAATGGGGGTCCGCCAAAAGAAAAACGCACACGCACACGCAAAGGCACAGGCGCGCCCGCCCGCCCGCCCGCCCACCCACCTGCCCACCCACCTGCCCACCCACCCACCTGCCCACCCCCACACCCACACCCCCACACACGCACACACACACACACACACTTGATATGAGACGGCAAAACTGACAATGCGCACCACCATGCAGGTACAGGCTGTTTGAAGGTCTCCGGCAGGGCAATGGAGTTTCGGCTTCACACATGCCTGAACATTGTTCGCCTAGATTGGCCTTCCTCTTCAGGGACGCCAACGGCCAATCTGGCTACTGCATGCCAGGACATGAATGAAGGTGGCGTCCGACTCCAAAAAGAGAAAGGAAAAAGGCACAACCGCAAAACCCCTTAGGAACAGGGGGGCCACACACACACCCCCCGCAGGGGAAAAAAAACCGAAAACGCCTAAAAGCCGCCTCCATCATGATTCCCGATGGGTAATTTGGTCTGGTTGCAGAACTCCTGCCTATGCTTAATTGCGCACGGTCATTTTGACATATAGCATCACCGTCTGGGCTCAGGTGCATTGGTTCGAGATGGTGGCTTTCTGGTGCTGCTCCTTCAACTTTCTAAGACGCTCCAGGCTCCTCCAGCGCTGCGTGACATCCGCGATGGACCGGTTGAGCTTCTTGGCCAGCGATTTGTACGAGTACTTGGACCGGTTGTCCGCTTTCAGGCTACAAAGCTGCTGGTCATCTTCCTCTGTCCAGGCGCGAGGTACTTCCGGGGGAGTTCCTGGATTGCCGGCATCGGAGTGGGCACGAGCAGGAGCTTCAGGAAGGGATTCAGGAGAGGAGAATAGGCCGACGCAAGGAGATACTGGAGCTGGCCCCGGAGTGCGAGGTACTGGACGTGCTGGAGGTTCCGGGGAGTGCGTCCTCTCGGAGGATGTAGCACGGCATCGCTTCCGCTTTGTTCTGCGCCGATCGGTCCCACTCTTGTCCATGATGGAGCTGGGAATATTGGCCTTCTTGATGCTCGGCTGACCAGCATGGGTGTGCGCCATGGAGCTCTTCGGGCGCGGGTCTATAGCTTCGTTGGCATCCCCCGTGACGACGCCGTGGACAGCGACTTGGGGTTAACCACTGCGTTGCGTTGATGGTCCACGTGTAGCTGGAGTGAATGAAAGTCGACTGGTGGTGGAGGGTCGGCCAGATCCTCCGAGTTGACCAAATGCCGAATCCCGGGGCCAGGTGGTTCCACCTCATCGAGTCGTGCATGGTCGTGTGCTCGCGGTCGCGATGATTCTGCCAACGACAGACCTCGGACATGATAATGCCGCACGCAATCGTCCCCGCCATGAATCCTGCGGCTGTGTGCCTCGTCAGCCTGATTCAGAGTCTCCTGGATGAGCTGCATCATGTCCGCAGCGTTCTGGGTCATTCGGTGGTGAAGTGCTATCATGCGTCCGAGCATGATGACCGCTTTCCGATGTCGGCGATAAGGCCCACGTCTTGAACCACCAGACAAGCTCCGTGATGAACCCAAGAGTCAAGGGGCCCCCGGAACCCAAACGGAAAACCGAGGGCAACAGCCCAACCGAGCCAGCCCCGGTTTGGAAGAAGACCGAACAGAACACACACACAAGAGCCACACAGTCGAACCTTGAGAAACAACGACAATCAGCACGTAAACATTCTTTCCGGTTGGGATGGCCGGACGATGAAACAGGTGCTGCAGGTCCGCTGACTTGTAGCCGGCGGACAAATAGATACTGCGAAGCTGATCCAACGCCATCTGTACTGCTCGGGCCGGATGCGCATACTTCGTAGCGAGGGCTGACCGTGATCTAGCCCCGGAGAGAAGGGTGGAAAGACTTCCTGCTGTGTGGGGTCCTCTGATCTGCCAGATTTTTGTTGGGGTTTTGTAGTAAATCGCACGGTCGCCCACGTCGATGACGAAGCCGAGGAACTCAGAGGAACCCACCTGTTCCAACACGATGGGTGCACCATAAAAGTCAGCGTGAAGCAAAGCCTCCAATGGGGCTGCTGGGTGACCTGAAGCCGGGGACGGGAAGATCACAAATCTGTTGTCGACATATCGCTCCAAGAAGATGTTGTGGCTGGCGAACCATTGTCCGTAAATACGCTGCCAAAGAACTTCGTGCCGCGCAACGCAAATGTGACTGAGAACTGGGCTCAGCTGGGAGCCAATCGCGGTTCCGTGGACTTGGCGAAGAATGAGAGCCCCCACCTGGACGTACATGCATTGGAAGCTGGATTTGACTATATCCAGGATGTCCTCCACATAAATGACCCGCGTAGTCGGCGTACGTCCGTAGGATTGCTTACCCGCAAAGACCCGGTTGTAGTGGACCGCCGCCTGAGTTTCCACCGAATAGATGAGACCAGGATGCTCTCGCCGGTGCTCTGCTAATAGCTGCTCGACTGCTGCGCACACCTGATCCTGAGGGACACTGTTGAAGAAGCCGACCAAATCGTCATTGTGAAATGCGAGAGTGACTGTATCGTCTGTGTTGTCAAAGTATTGTTTGACGTTCTGCCATATCTTCGGCGTGGGGTGTACCCCCCACGAACACTTCCATGTACTCGCGGCGATCTCGCCGAGAAGGATCGCAACCGCTTTGAAGAGCTGCCTGTGTACCACCTTATGGTAGGCTATAATAGTTCGCCCCGATTTCCATTGCTTCTTACGTTTGAGAAAGACTTTGCCGACCGGGATCGCGGTGGTCTTCTTCCTGTATGCCCATTTGTACCTCTTCTGCAGATGCCGGGGGATAGCTTCAAGAATAGCTTGGTCGGGCTTCAGCGGAGTGGCGGCAAATGTGCCGGACTGAAGCCAGGTGTTGTGGAGGCCTTTGAAGTAGAGTTGGGGGCAGAAGAACATGAGGTGGTGGTTGTCATGATCCTCGTTATGGCACACAAAGTCCTGGCCGAGGTGTCGATGCAGGATGTTCAGCTGGTGCTTGGTGAGAAGTTGATGGGTGGATGCGTGCTGCCGATGTTTCATAAATTCACTGCGCAGGCGCTGCATGAGGGGTGCGTGGAACTGGTCCAGGGGCAGACCATGGTGCAGGCACCATTTTCGTAGGCGTTCATGAGCCTGCACTTCGTAGACTGAAAGATCCACATAATATGACGCCAAGGCTGAGGTGTAATGAACGTGCTGCGGGGTTCCCGGAAACCGGAACTCAGCCAAGCCCGCGGCCACATGGCCTTGAACATGAGATAGCCAGGGCTGTTGTTTTAGCCAGGCTACGCACTGACACGATGATGGTCCTGCGGATGTCAGGAGGTAACTGTCCTGAAACGACGAGAAATTCCACATGACTGTATGAACCCGAGGATGAGGGGTCTCCGCCAACTTCGTGCTGGGTAAGTGAAACGGAAGAGCCCAGTTGCGATGGTCGAGAACAAGCCGACGAAGGACTTCCCTGGTGGACCTCTGATAATGGGGGTGGGACAGCCACGGTAATCGTAACAACAGGTTGATCTTGGGTTGTTGGAGTTGGCGGAAATCAAGAACTCTTCGCAAAATATTCCGAACTCGATGCCGGTGGGGCTGTTCCACATTGCCTGACAACCTGTATATAGCATATATATCCAGGTCTGAATGCCGTCCACTACGAAGTCGTTTCTCCTCCTCCCAGGATTCAATGTGCTCTGAGGTGAGGCGAGCGATGATGGACCAGGCTTGGGTGTGTTTGAGCGCCACCCGATGGAAGTTCCTGCCATAGACTGTGCAACTCCTCCTGCGCAAGCGGAGGAAAAGGCGTTTGCCGAACCTGGACCAGGGCTGTTCGGCGAGAAACCTGGTAGCCGTATAGCCGGTGGAAATGCGCTTGTACCGCCGATAAATGTAGGGCCAATTGAGGGACGGCTGATAGATGCTAATCAAGGCGTGTTCCTGGGTCCAGGTGACGGTGTGGTCGGAGTCTGTGAAGATGACCCATGTAGCAAACTCGTCATAGTTGCCAACATGATGCCACCATCTGAGGGCCGGTTCCGCATTAATAAACTGTCCGTGCTGAATACCCAGTAACTTGGCCCTACGATTGTGTTCTCGACTGGGATAAGTGATGCTGGTGCTTCCGATATATACGTCCGACTGCGGGTTGACGGAGCGTGGAAGGTCCGGGCGGAGTTCGACTCGCTGCTTCCAGTACACTGCGTTGGGCTGCAAGAAGTGGGTGAAGGTGTACATGTTCGGGTGGATGCGTAAACGCCGGAGTCGGCGCCTGAGCTCCGTGAGTGCGTGCGTAGGACGACCGTAGTGATGAACCATCAACAGTGTGGACATTGACTCTGACCACATAGACAGTTGCTTGTTGACCATCGGCATGTTGAGGATTTGGCGACTCGTGACGATGATCAGATAGAGAACCTGATAATACTGGTGGGCTGCATGCACATCGAGGGAGTCCCCGAGTCTGATTGCAATAAGCGCAACGATGTAGGGAAGGAAATAATCGGTGCCATGCTGCAAGCTCACTGGCCAAGATGGCTCGGGGATACCATAATGTCTGGCTGCACTGTAAAGCTCCGACCGTGCATACTTGCTGTATAGTTGCAAAAGAAGAACCGTTTCTGGAGTTTGAATGACCGGCATGGCTTAGCCATGCATCCAACGCTCGAGCACTGAACGGTTGATTGGGCCAACAGAAAAGATCGGAAAAATCGGAAAAAGAACCCACCCGCGACCCCGAGAACCACAAGAAAACGAAAAGGAAGGTGAAAAGGCCGCTGATGGTCTCGGGGCAAGGTGCAGGCGTGAGGAGCAGCGGGCTTTTCGTGCCAGTCGTGTCAATGGTGCTAACTTCCGTCCTCGTGAGCGCTACCGCCACTCCCCTCACTTGCCATACATGTACATCACTGTGATGAACTGCAGGAGTGCTCGCTTCGATCCCTTGCTCACTAAGGATATGGTGGCCCCCCACTTGACTGCGATGGTTTTCAACTGCTCCACCGTGTCGGATGCCAGCTCCTGCTTGATGAGATCAAGGTAGGTCGCTTGGTTGGACAGCGTGCGTTCGTGTAGCCATGCCTTGAAGACCTTGTCCGTGAGGCTCGTGGGAAGTGGCACCTGTTGACCTTTGGGGTTTCCTTGACGTAGAAGTTCTGAGTCTAGAGTGACATCCGGGGCAGCCGCCGGGGTCTTTCTCTTTGCTGGTCGTCGCTTAGGGGCTGGATCAGCCTCTGGAGATGGAACTGGTAGGGGAGGTCCTGGCTGATCTGAGTTGGCCGCGTTGATGTAGAGGGACTGGTCCGAGCGGCCGGGCGTGGGGGTCCAGGACGCGGCGTTGGAAGGGGACGAGGATGGCAGCTTCTTATCCGGTGTAAGAGTGATGCCCTTGCTCTTGTAGCGCTCCAACTGTTGTTCCAATTCGGCAATTTTGTGCCGAGTGAGGTTCTCCTGCTTGGCGGGCTGCAAGGACTCCATGAGATCCACGATTTTGATTGCAAGTGGCTCCATGAACTGCATGGCTTCATTGCGCTTATCCGGCGCATTGTCCGCGTGGAGAGAGCGAGCTGTCCTGTCAATGTCGACCTCCCTGCCTCTCAATGCTTTGAGAATAGATGTCAATAAGACTGCCTCGGCTATCGTCTGAGCCATGACTGGTGTGCTGTAGCGGCCATTTGACAGTGCTCGTAATGCGTGATCTTCTGCTCCTCCTCGAAGAAGTCGCGTGAGTGGAAGATCCAGGATAGCCGTTCCTGCGAGCCCGACTCTTCTGGACCACTGAGTAGGCTGAACGTGACGGTACAGCTGCAGACCACGGACCTCCGTCTTGTCGAGGAAGATGTCGTCAGATTGGAAGGTGCTGGGGAGTAGCTGCGAGTATCGAGGCTGAGTGTACTGCGTTGCATCACCCTGGCCTAGAGGTGCCCGAACTGGAGGTTGAGCTGGCGGTGCTGGTGGTGGAGGACGGGGACCTGTCTGCATGTGGTTTGTTCCACCACCGTGATAGTTGTAAAACTGACCGGGAGGTTGAGGAGGGAACTGGTGAGCCATCTGTGGGGGCCGCGGGGGATTGACGCGGGACGTTGCTTCTTCTCGAAGTTGATGTTGCAAGGGTTCCATCCGATTGGAACTGAGATATGCCTCTTGCTGGGACTGCGAAACTGACCATGACGGAAGATACGAGGATCCCGGATGCGAAGAGGAAGAGGGTGCCGATGCCGCCGGCCATGAATAGTTCCACTGAGAAGCCATCACGAGATGGGAGGTTGCCGGCAACACTGCTAATGGGTTAAACGCTAGGGGTACGCCACACATTGCCGAGACAACAACCATTGCCAAAACGACACCCGAGTTTCGACTGGGCCCGGGGCCGCAAGAGACCGGGAAACAGCATTAGTTACACAAAGCTTCAAAAAAGGAAAAAACCTGCAGTAAGGTCAGCACATACTCGAATGAGGCTCTGGCGTGCACTTTTTGTCGCAAAATATCGTCGGTAGTCGAAGACGGCAGTGTGGCGAAGTATGCTCTTATTCGCAATGAAACATCATTAATTGACATTGGCTACAACAGCTCCTGGTGCAGGTTCACGAGCGGAGGACACCAGTGGGTGGCTTTGCATCGGTAGGCCATGCGAGTCCAACGATCTGACTTGCCTCCGGGATCACCATCCAACACTTGCCCGACACATAGTGGATGACATCAGGACGTTCACTGGAGTCCAGGGCCTCAATACAAGCTTGCTCTCCTCCCGATCGAATCGGCTGACAGGCGCCAACAGCGCGTCCGAACAACAGCAATTGGGCCATGTTAAAAGACATGCTCCAGTTCTGGCTCATCGCGCGAGCGATTTCTTCAGCGTCGTAGTCGGCGTGTCCAGTGATCTTCCAGCCCTGGGCATAAAAGGCTGGGCACTCCGAGGAGTGCTGCCGGGAAGGATGGATCTGTCGGCTCCGCAGGATGCCGCGAGTACCTCCAACACTGGAAGCGTGAGTCCAGAGCAGCATGGGTCGCGTCTTCGTCGGTTCTTTGAGCCGAACTGTGGCCCCAAGGTAAGGGACGGTCAGCATGAACCAGTGCGGGGTGATCTTATAAAAAACGATGATCCGGGTTGACCTTCGCATAGTTCAGGGTGGAGTGCTGAGACGGTATGCCTGCTGCATTCAAGGTAGCGGCCACATAGCTCATCTGCTCCTGGTTGACTGGGATCCCATCACGAAGATATGGTGCGGCCAGCACCTGAAGTTCGTTCCTCCAGGGGTCAGACTCCGGGTTGGGAAGCAAGACCAGCGGTGGATGTGCCTGCGGATTGGGGCGTAGTTGCATGCTCCTCGATGACGACCCCACATCCGGGTGAGCTGCTGTGGCCTTGGAGGCTGGAGCCGATGGGGCACTGCTTCTGCTACGCGGAAGTGGAGATCTATTGCTTCTCGGTCGTCGGGATGGAGCTTTAGTTGCCGTAGGTGCCCGGGATGAGGACTTGGCTGCTGTGGGCGCCGACGCGGAAATATTCGATGCTGCCGCGATGGAGTTGTCCGATGTCGAGTCCCTTCGGGAGATCGGAGGTGGCGTCCGGGAGCGAGCTCGACCTCGCCGCTGTGGGGGCACTGACTTGGAGTAGGGGGAAGCGTTGTGGGAACGTGACCGGTCTCCCTCCGTCGTGTGGCGTGACCTGGATGGTGGGTTGGGCGGTGGAAGCATCTGACCTGATGGGGTTGCCGTAGGGATCGGTGCGATAGGGGTCGGTGCTGCGGTCATAGGTGGGCATGCTGTAGTTGAGACTGTCGGGGTGGTTGGCGTCATCGGAGTCATAGGTGTCATCGGTGTGGCCGGGCGTGCTTTCACCAGGATTTGCGGCAGTGGGCCAGCTACAGATGCAGGCCAGACCTCCAAGGTAGGGATCGATGTCGAGGCGTCGCCCGGAGCAGGAGCCGGAACCGCAGCTTTGGCAGCCCTTGAGGCGTTGGACACTGCGCCAGATATGCTAGAAGCTGGTGTCACAAGCGTACTCCTGCTCAGTGATGCTGACTGGTGCACTGGAGACCTGGGCGGCGTAGGGCCGGCAGTGTTCCTGGATGCCTTGGCCATGGGGCCTGCCGAGTTCGACATCGGACCTGCGTGGGGGCGAGACATCTATTGCCAACAATTGCGAGCCAAGAGCAAGCTGACGGCGTCGTGATTTTCTCACCTGATGTGTCGGGTAGTCGGATTGGTTGTCAAACAGTTGGTCTGACAGAAAAGGTTCACGGAAACAGTCTGGGGTGCCGGAAGGTCTGGGAGAAGTCCAAGCCTGTATTGAGAAGATCAGCTGGAACAGTCAAGCGTCACGAGCGACAAGGTCCGGTAACAGTCTGTAGAAAATGTCAGTGCATGAGTCGGAACAGATGCCCACAACAGGGATCAAGACACTGACCGAAGCCCGGACGCAGTGCCTAAACACACTTGATATGAGACGGCAAAACTGACAATGCGCACCACCATGCAGGTACAGGCTGTTTGAAGGTCTCCGGCAGGGCAATGGAGTTTCGGCTTCACACATGCCTGAACATTGTTCGCCTAGATTGGCCTTCCTCTTCAGGGACGCCAACGGCCAATCTGGCTACTGCATGCCAGGACATGAATGAAGGTGGCGTCCGACTCCAAAAAGAGAAAGGAAAAAGGCACAACCGCAAAACCCCTTAGGAACAGGGGGGCCACACACACACACACACACACACACACACACACACGCAGGCGCCAGACCGCATTTTCAAAGGCCCGGGTCCTCGTTGCACTCGTAGGAACTCTGCGCGGCCTGGCAGGTGAGAAAGTGCTTCGCAGGGGCCGTTGGAACGGAACGGAATCAAGCCGGCTGAAACGGCTCTCTTCAGTCAATCGAGTTGGCATCCTTTTGCACTCCTTGGTGGTTGTTTGCATTACATTTCCCACTATAACCATAGCGAGCCAGACGCCTGAAGCTCCTGCAGCTTCAGCTCGAGCTCGTCGCGCTGCAGCCTCTCCAGCTGCAGCAGCTGGCTCTGCTCCTCGCCATTGGGAAGGGTGACATACAGACCCGGATCCCCGATTCTCCGGGCGAGTCTCTTAAAATGGGCAAATTTGGGGCTTGATCAATATTCCCTTCAAGGGCCCCAGTTTTGGGTAACTTTCCCATTTAGCGGTTGAAGTATGGTCATCCCATGTAAAGGACCTTTTGAACACGTAGCATGGACTGTACCCAATCCCCCTCCTTCACAACCTCCTGCGTAACCTGCAGCTGTGCCAACGCTTCCTGCATCACTCAGAACTCAAGGATGCGTGAAGCTTGCTGTGTGCTGCCAGCTCTCCCGCGCCTGGCAACCGAGGCAAGCTTCGTTCTCGCGAGCCGTCTCTGAGAGCAGCAGCGTCGTGTTTTCGCTGTGCCTTCCGTGAACAATCGCTTCTGTGTTTTCCTTTCCGCGGCTCTCTCTTCGCGCATCAGTCACCCTGGGCACCCGAGTGTCAATCAAAACCTGGTATCAACATGGTCTACCCATTTATGGTGACTGTCCCTCAACCCACCTGTCTTTTGCTCGTGGCTCGCTCGCGAATGCTCCAAACCGTTCTGCCTGCTCCTCCGGGGCGGGGAGGTCCACAGCTCGCTGGCCAGCGAAGCAAAGGCGTCCAACGAATCCGAGAGCTGCTGCTCCTTCGCCTTGCGCCCGCGAGGGACCGAGGCGGAGCGAGCCGGAGCTCGTCCTGTTGGCACCGCTTCATTCCGACTCATTCAGTTCAGATTGTTTGCTTGTCTTGCCATGGATCAAGCGGCCTGAATTCGAGGAAGCGCAAAGCCCAGTCAAAACGTAGACACAGGCCAAATGCAGTCCAGACTCCAACATCTTCGCGGCCGCCAGCACGTCTCTGGCACCCTGGCCCTGGGTAGACGGGAAGGTCTGCATGCGTCCTGTAGAATATGAAAAGAGTACCAAAAGATCACTAGAAAAGGACCAACAGGGGTGGGGAAATTTGGGGGAAATCCACAAACGCCGCATCCAAACTGTTTTCTAGAGAAGGGTGATTCTTTCTGCTGGAACAAAACTTAGGAGTTGAGAGTGTGGCAGTCAAATCAAAAAAATGCAGTTCGGTATTTTTGATGTTTGTTACTGCAAGAGCTGCCATGAAAACCGCTTGGAACGATTTCGCACATTTTCCGCTTCCGACTCATCTTCAGGCCTCTTCCTCGGTGTCCGACTCGTCCAGGCGGAAGCTGGCTGCGCCGGCGGTGCCTGGAGCACGCTGGGCCAGGAAGGCCCGGGCGGCGAAGATCAGCGCCTGGCAGAATCCGCACACTCGCGGGCGGTGCTGCTTTCTTTGAGGCTATGTGGCCATGGGTCAAAATCCAAATCGTACCCCCAGTGAACATCCGATTCAATCCCCACTAAAAACGACTAAAATGGGTGGTGCACCTACCCCAAAATGGTACCATTCATTGGTTTTGACCCAGCCATGTTGGGTGGGTGTCAATGGGAAACCAGCGGGAAACCAACCATTTTGGGGGCTCCCCGAGTTTGAGACGAACTAAAAAGCTCTCCATGACGTCAAGGGAACATCACTCAGTCCCACAGCCCAGGCAAGGTGTCCTATCACAGTGGGAAACATCCCTCAAGATTTGAAGGGCTGCAGTACGTCCGAGCGAGCCAGGTCCCCAGAGCTTTCATGTCCCTTGAGCTCTCAAATGCAGAGCCACACCTCGCCCGAGCTGGTTGAGCCTGCGCCAGAGACCACGAGGCTTCAATTCAATGTAAAAGCTACGTCCCAACCCTAGGAGCAACATGCACAACACAGGAATACAGAGCTCGTCCCCCACGCATGGCCTTCAGGCGTACCTTCAGGCGTGCCTGTGGAACCGCTCAGGCGAGACACCTGGCCAAACGTGGCGCCTTTCCATGCAACTTGTTTGGTCTTCGAGGCTGCGAAGAACCCGCTCTCCCAGCCTGGCTCTCTGCTTTCTCCTTGGGAATGCCAAGCAATGCGGGCGAAACCTGCAACAAGCGAAGCACTTCTAGTAAGAGGCGCTTGTGCCATGCGATGCACATAAAGTCCAACAAGCACAGAGCCATCCAAGCCATTGAGGCGCTGCACCAAAGGCGCACCTTGCCATCTTTGCCCTCAAAGTGCAAGGGAGGTGGTGGGCCAATCCCTTCATCTGGTGCTCCACGAACTGCCTGAACCAAAAAGCAACAAATTGCGGCGAGCTGCGAGATTCAATTTTGGGTGGTTGCCCTAAAGTGCAACATTGCCCGCCTTCCCTCCGTCCTCACGTCGAACCTCCACTTGCACGACCTTGGATTTGGCTACGTGCGCGATCCAGCAAGACGATGCACCATAGGTTCTTAGGGGTTGGGCTGGCAGTGGTTCTGAGCTGATTCTGGGTCCCGAGCACGCCACCAACGAGCGAAGGCAAAGGCCAAAGGATGGCTTTTGGGCTCTGACCTGACATGCTATCTCACGCGCCGTGGATTCTGAGGGCGTTGATTCGCCACCAGCTACAAGACCTCCCAATCCACTGCCGGATGCGAGCATTTCAAGCGCTGGGCAGACCCCAACGGAATGGCGCTGGGCCCCCCCACACCGCACGGGGCCGCTCTGCGGCGCCCTCGAAACGGGCCACCAGCTTGCCCACGGAGCCGCTCCTAGCGAGTCAGGAACCTCTTGCCTGCAAAACCGGATGCTTGAAATTACCCGAACGCATACTATGGGAGCTTTATTTGAATGACGGTCTTCACCGGTGCGCCTAGATGCAAAGGTAAAGCTCGCAAACGATGCCGGGGGCCTCAGCTGCGACATGCCGTGGCTCACCTGAGCGGAAGACGAGCGAGCAGCGAGCTTGGGGGCCGTTTCACAGCTGGATCTTCCAAACAGCCCAAAAGCTTGAAGGCGAATGGCCTGAATCTGGAGTCTGCAGCTTGGGTCCTTACCAGCCTACTGTGGATGGACGAAATCCTGCACCACCTAAGAAACCCCGGAATAATGATTCCCCCTGAGAATACCAACCAGCAATGGTTTGTCATGGTTTCTAGGTGGTGCCGCATTTTGTCCATCCGCAGTATGAACAAGAGTGACCTTCTCCTAGCCTCTGCTGCCCGCGCAGCCGGCAAAAATGACGAATTCGACGGCGGGTGTGGCTCGCGAATCGCTGGCTATGATCGTATCTTTGCGAGTTGCTCCGCTCTGCTCTGTCCTCTTCACACACAAGCGCCGCAAAAGCAGGGCTCTTCCCTGCAGGCATGCAACCTTGACGGAAGGCATCCGGGAGAGCGCGCCAGAGTTGCTAGCTCCATCAAGAAGCGGCTTAGAGTCTTCCACAAACCCACGCACTGCAAACAAACCAAGAACCTGCATCAAGCAAGAATGACAAATGTCATTGTGTCTTTGGTCCCAACAGAAGGCAAACGCTACTCTGCAGACAGACCAATTGGCCATGTGAACGTTTGCTTGCGAGGACCATGTGACAGCAACTGACAATGGTTCATTTGGGCTGTCTCTTTCTGGGCTAGCCTGTTTTCTGGGTTTTAAAGGGAAACCAAAAAAAAGGGGAAATGGTCCACCTCCAAAAAGAGAGACCCATATTGATCTCAAGGGCACGAGCGCTCGCCTTGAAGTAAGCCACCAGGGGCACCGCCAGGAGCATGCCCGTGGGGCCCCAAATGAACCTCGGCTCTGCAAGTAGCTTAAGTTCGTCCGGTTGCCTGTGTGACCGCAGGTTTTCGTGGATGGTTCCAAAAAAAACAAGGTTCCGTTTTGGGTCCCACAGTCAAGTCCCCAGTTGAGTCCCCCGCCCGAAAAATGTCACCGCCATGAGGATGACCACAGGGTGCCTGAGACGGAGCGCAGGTGGACAGGTGAAGCCGTCTACCATGCGGAATCTCGGTTTTGTATGCTGCATACGCATGCATCAGCGGCTGGGACCCAAGCATCTTCATGAGCTGATCCGCTTCCACCAGTTTCACCTGAATTTGAAGCTGCAAGTTCGCAAGGCCGCGGTCGAACTTGCAACAAGAGCATCCCACTGCTCCCACCCCTTCAGTAAAAAGAAAATAATTGACTGTGCGCCTACGACAATGCAGCATGGCTGTGTTGTTTGCGGGTACCCCTTTGCTTGGCTTGAAAAAAGAGGGCGCAAAGCGAAACAGGGATCCTTACATTATACACCTGAACATTGCCTTGTCAATGGCGGTGTCCCCTTATTTTGGTGGAAAAAGACATGTTTCAAAAGGGCAAAATGTATCTTTTAAGGAGCCCTGCGAAACCAACGCCTTTGGACCATGAAATATCGCTCACCTCCACCACGTTCGCGAACACGAACTTCAAGCCCAGCTGCGCGGCAGTCGCCACCTGTGGCGAACCTCTCTACCGACATCCGAGTCCAAGCAGCACGCGGCTTGGCTTTAAAAAATACGAGGCTTGCCAAACTTGCTGGTGCCCACCTGAAAGGAAAGCCTCCTTCCCTGCTGAGAACCAGCAAGCAAAAAGAGATCTGGCAAACTGTGAGCCGCGGTCAAGTGTGACCCAATTGAAGTGGGAAATGCAAGAATAAGACCCAATGTCATTCCCACGGCAATAACACGGATGTAGAATGGGAGGTTTGAAGTTGTAATCCCATCGGTCAATGGTCGTTGACAGTGAAGGCATGGGCTAGGCTGGCATCCTACCTGCATCATTTTGCCCCAAAGCTCCTGGGGCTGCATGCAAATACCACTTGGCTTCCCTCTTGGCCAAGCCACGAAGAGCGTCATTGCGGGCGACTCCAAGCGACTGGCCGTGTTTCACTCTCAGACTTCACCGTCACTCTCCAACTGTTTTCACGCCAAAAGGGTTCAGCGACGCTGGTGACGCTTGATGTGTGTGTGTGTGTATGTGTGCGTGTGTGCAGAGCAGCAACCTATTTGTCCAGAAGGACAACTAGGGTGAAGTCTTGCACTCGATTCTCCCGCCTGTCGAACAGAATGACCGGTGCCGGCAGCAACAAGGCCACAATGGCACCGACCTGCAGATGCATGGCCTCCATGGTGCCATCGTAGAGACTCGGAGAAGAAACAGAAAGTTGCATGGCACAACGAAACAAGGGCCCTGGAATATTGCCGATGGCAGGAATAGCGGAACATTGGAATCTGATGTTTGTGGCGCTCCAGGAGCCACTCCGATTCCCTCGCCTCCGGCACGAAGCTCAAAAGAAAAGCGAAGAGGCCAAAGGCCGGAGCCAGGTCGACGCCTCGCGCTTGCGCGAGCGGACAGGCGGCTTGGAGCAAGGACTTGCAGAAAGCTAAAGAGAAAAAGCACACGCGCACTATATGTTTAAAAAACTTAAAACTGTGTAATTGTTTTATGCAGCCTGGCAGATTTGAAGCCCATGGTGGCCCATGCACTTTTCTCCCCTGGCCTAGGCTGCCTAGCAAAGCCCCCACGCAGAGTCCTGGCTGGAGGTGCCCTTCAGGCTATCCCAGCGTATTCACAACTGGCCGGCGTGTCCGTAACCGCAGCAGGCCAAACCTTTCAGGAGGATGTATCTGCGGAAGAGTTCCTGCACAAAGTGGCCGCAGTCACTTTCTCTTTTCTTGGAAGAATATGCCTCTATACAAAGCAACAAACGTCAAGCAACCTGACAAACAAGTCACAAATGTCGCACCTCCATCTGCGTACCCAGCGGCCTGAAAGTTCACTGGGCCAAAACGGATATAGGGAAGACATGGCATGTTGAAACAGTGGAACATATGCGTCATCCATCATATCCATCATATCCATCAAGCTGTCGCTTGCCGCCCCAAATTTAAGACTTACCTCTAACGGAAATGCTGTGGTCTGCATGCACAAGGCGCTGATCTAAGCCAGGCACATTGGTGCCGCAAGCCAAAAAGCTATGTACAGCGCCTCTGGGGGCTGTGCATTGATGTAGCGCTGACATCATTTCCACAGTTCATATTATAGCCCAAACAGTATTCCTAGAACACTAGAAAGCACATCGACTTTCAGCCATGTCAAGTTGCACGTTTCCACCGGTGAGTTACCGAACAACATCCTCCAACCATCTTTCAGCAAATTTGCTGCGGTCGACAATCAATTACTTGGAAGCACCATGAGCGCTCAATTCTAGCCATAGTCCAGCAATAGAATGCAAGAGTCCACATCTGCAGCACAAGCTACTTCCTGATTCTACCCTGAAGGCTCTTTCAGGGCCCAAGCCATCATGAGGAACTCCAGCACAGTTCGCCAGGCGTTCCCTAGGACCTGTTGGCAAAAGATGCATCGCATCAGGGGAGGTCCGAGTTGATGTCAAAAGAGCCCCGAAGCATCGAGGAGAACATGGTCAAACATGTTGAGACACAGTTGATGCAATTGCGACGTCTGAGATCCTTCGAACAAGCAGCCTAGAAAGCAATTTCTCCAATCAAAAGCTCCAGAGGTGCCTCGCCCACAATGGCTGAAAGTAGCTCCTGGTCGGCTAGGCAAGGCCACTTAGTTACGAACAGGTGACGGTGGGTAGATGCTGCTCCAGCAATCGACCTCCCAATTCATTCAACACCAAGACCATCTTGTGTCTGAAAAAGTCCAGCGCCTCATCCACTTATGCGCCAGCCGTTGCAAACGCAGCATCTGTCCTCCACCTTCTCCAGGGCGTTTTGGGAAATGTTCTGAGCGAGACGTGGCTGCGACCCTTTTGCAGCTACGCTACAAGTGACCAGACGCCACTTCCAGCGCCAGTCTGAGTCTCATCTAGTATGTTCGGCAAACAGGACGTGGTGCGAGCTTTAGACGGCTCACCATGACGACAACACGTCAACCCCTCCGGCATGAAACCACGAGGCGCCGGCCTCTGCCACGCTCTTTGGCATGGAGCCTGGGATTTGCACACCCCGAAGCCAAGCACATTTTCGTGAACCCCAGAACTCTTTCTCCTTGCGGCTGTTGCAACGCGTCTCAGTCCACATAAGTACACAACAGACGAACAGGTCAGGAGGTGGACAGGCATCCCCCCAACAAAACACACTGACACTGACAGGAACTGAACTGGGTGCATCCGGCCAGTGAGATGCGCCACAGCGTTCTGCACCGCTTGCGCAACCTGCACACACACACACACACACAACGGACAAAACATCAAGCAACATGCAAGAGCTCTGCTTCTGAGGCGGCTGCATTTTCCGCACCTTTCTTGTAGACCATCCAATCATCCTGTTGAGGTCACAAAGCAAATAGTTGCAACTCAGGGCAGGTTCGGCGACTCGCGGTCCTGCAGTCTCAGAACTGACTGCACCACCTGAGATTGGGAAAACCTTCTTCACTAATGGTTTGAAATGATGGGATGACTTCCCAGGCTGGAAAGCCCCCTTGCGCACCCTGCAAGCAAGGAAAGGACAAACCTCCTGCAGCGCCGTGTCTGTGAAACCAGGCCATGAGGATAAAGCCACCCACGGCGCAAACCACTGCAGCCACAACGATGGCGATGGCCACCTCAGAAATTTCAGCCGTGCGCTTGGAACGTTGCTGTATTCCGCCTTGTTGCTTTGCAGCCTTTTGCAGGATGGACCAAGTACAACAGGTGACTTTCATGGCTTGCACGGGCGAGTCGCTCTTGTAATCTATGGTGATCTATGGTGATCAAATGCTTGGATTTGCTACGCGATGTGCGAGGAGCGGCCCAATCTCTGAACTGAGGCCGCGACACCATGCAGCAGCATTCGCATGCAAGGCCGAGCCCGCGCCTAGCTCCATGGTGAAGGCCACATTTCTAAGGTAGCTTCCAAAAGGGCGCCAGCGGTCGTGAGTCAAAGCCGTCGATTTCTCTCAAACGAAACCAACTGCCGATATCATTCTGCCGATATAACCCCAGCCAATATCACTCTGGGCGTCAAATGTTCGGCAGCCGGAACAAATTGGCTGGAGAACATTTAAGGCTAAGGTGTGAGGCGTAGAAGCAAGAGGTGCAATACGGGGAGATCTCCTGGATTGACATGCCGCATGGCGAGCATTGCCGTCTTGCAAACTGCTGCGCAGCGGTGCTGTAGGAGCTCCAAGGCGGCCAGCTGCACTATGTGCGTGCTGGTTGTTTTGGCGTATTTTATTTATACATATATATATATATCACCCCCGGGGGTTCTGAAGCTCGCAAGGGCAGCATTTGTTTCCTTAGGATCTCACGGGAATTGCAACAACGGACCGAGTTTGCCAGTCACCAGATTCTTGGCTCTGATCACAATGTAAGGCGGACGATTCTTCTATTTTGCCCTTCTTGGAGGAGTCGTTGGCAGGCAATGCCCTGCACCTGGCTTGTCACGTGACATGGATAGCCTATCGCCCAGGTGAATATGAAGTGTATACATATATGTCATGGTGGTTGTTCTAAATTCCTTGGCTTCGCGAGAAATACCTACTTTCGTGAACCTTTGGCGGTTTCATCGCCGTGCACTTTTCATTGCTAAAGTCAGAAACTCGCAGCTTATAAGTACTAGTGATGAAGACCTAAGAGGGGGTGACAAACCTATGGCGGCCACCGGACCCTTTCACGCAAAGTGAGGCTGCGGTGTTTGGTCAATCATGCACACCCCCAAAATGTCAAACGGTGGAACCATTTGTCAATAGTGTAGTACGCGAAATGCGCTTCCGCAACGCCAGCTGTAAAGTCGCAACTTTTCAGCACCGGCTGGAAGATCGCAACGTTTCAGCGCCAGGGCCTGAAATTCACTTCCGCAGCTCCAGCTGGTAAGATGCAACTGTTCTGTTCAGTACAAACACAGTACACGAAATGCACTTCCGCAGCTCCAGCTGGCAGTCGCAATGATGTCTCTTGTTAACGTCCGCTGCAAGAAACATGCGATGGAAATAGGAGGAATCATTAGAGTTGAGGCTGAGAGCTTTTGAATACTTTTTGAATGAGCTTGAACAATACCCATAGATTCACTCGACGGATGATTTGCTTCTATCTAGCCACCTAATGTGCTCGCAGCGGCCTGGTAACAGCTTTCAACGTGACGCCTTTTTGTGCTTTTTTTCGCTGTGAGGCATAGAGCTTTCCACGTGGCTTTTGCCATACTCTTAAGGAAACTGCCCAACGCCACCGTGAAAACACGTCAAGCGAAGCTCTGGTATTGCAAAATCAAATCTTCCGAGGCCAAGGGGCGCAAGTGGATCTGAGAAGTTGCGAAAACGGCAATTGTTCGGCAAGCATGACACATTACTCCACTTTCACGCGAAAAAAACACACCACTGTATGCTTCTTTGTTCTTGCGAGCGGCCCGATTTCCCACGTATTACCCCGCAATTACCCAAAAGGGATCGTCGGGGGGCACTCAGGGGCATCGACTTTGCGCTACTGGCTTTAACATGCGATGACACACTCAGGTAAACAAAATTAAATGTGTTCTTCGCACCCGTTGCATTTGGATGAATATTGGCGATGACCCCCGAAATTTGCCCAATCCCCAAACATCAAACAATCGTCAATCGTGGCTTCTTAGCGTAGCCCGTATGTGGAAAACTAGGAATGCTCCTACAATCAGTTTCAATCTGAGATCACAAGTCGTTTGCTGAGTGGAGACAAACACTTGACGACTCTGTTCAGCGCACGCGGGGTGTTCATGTCAAGCATGGATTGCTGAGCGCCATGATCCCTAACATGCTGATGTCGCATGTTGCGCTTGTTGCAAAGACTCACAACCACCTCAGTTGAATTTGAGATGCGCTGGCTGCGTTGAAATTTCGGACGGGATCACCAAAATGATGCGGCCTTCAATGTATAGGTTTATTTGTAAGGTAGATTCGTTTTCAACACGCAAACATAAGCGGTCAATGCAGCATGCTTCACAAGAACTGAGCAACCTGCCCCACAGCTGTTTCCGCACGCAGGAACGATACACATAAACAAGCCAAAAGCCCAAAACACAGGGTGTGCTCAAAACCATTTGTTGATGCGCTTTCCTTGTGCCCGCAATGCCCGATTGTCCCCCTTTCAGCACACCCCCCCGCATCAAAGTTTAAAGTTGTAGCTTCTCAGCGAAAGTCGTGCTTTTGGGAAAGTTGTGAACCAGCAACTTTGGTCTTTCAGGTTGTCCGGTTTCTGAAAGGAGGACGGGAAGTGTGTAGAGGCATGTCTCAACAGGCCCGCACCCAGGGCAAAACTGCAGCGCTGGTCGAGTAACGGGCCTGGCTCTCAAGCATGGGTGCTCGATCGCTGGCCTCACAGATTCTCGAGCCAACACAAGGCTTGACTGCGCCAATGCATCGCCCATGCGAGTCAAGTGCAACATCTCCCGTTCAACGCCTTTCGTCCCATACGGCGACATATCAAGCCCAACCTCTCACATCCAAGACCCCGGCGTCTGGTTTCAGACCTCACACACTGCAGTCAAGACGCAAATCAAGGCAGCACTCAGCACTTGCAGGTTGACCCCTTTGCCCCTGGCTTGCGCCTCAAGCCAAAATAATATATTCATCCCTTCTGCGGTGGCTTGCCTCCCCAACGCCCTTGCAAGCTCAAGCCACGGCTCTGTGAGAGCCGTGTCATACCATCCGAACTCCCGAAGGGACAAAGCCGAGCAGCTTTCGTGGCTCCGCTCGGGCCTGTCCTGGCACATCTTGCACAGCACATGCTTGCATTTGCATTCGCCGCATGGTGGCAGAATTTCAATGAACGGATTGAAATTCGATCTCAAGGAATTAGATCCAAATTCACGAAATGGCCGTGGGTCAAAAATAGGAACCCAAAATTGAACCCCAGTACAGTGGTAACATGGACTGAAACCTGCGTTAAAAACTTTTTGACACATACCCGAATATCAAATGGGTCCTCGGGTCCTTTCTATGCAACAGCCAGCGCAATTCGATCGCCTCCTCTGCGGTACCTCCGATCATCTCGGGCCGTGCCTGCGAAGGGGTGACGCTGACACACCAAACTTAAGGCCGGGCTTGCATCCATCCGTGTGCCTATCCGATTTCGAGAGTGTGCTTGGAGTTTGCTGCTTCCAGTGTTTGTTTGGAGAGCCTTGAGTTGCAACTCAGAGGGGACTTTTCCGCCCACTCTCTTAACATCCTCTCCTCTCAGACACTCCCAGCGGCACTTTTCTCAAAACTCTAGCATCCTCCGACCCTCACTCTGCAGGCGGAGCCAGCCCACTGTTGTGTCCTCGGAGACTTCTATTGTCACCGCACTGAGTCCAAGGCAGCGGGTCCCCAGGTCCTTCTTCCCCTTCACTTTGATGAAGCCTGCGCTGGGCATGTCAATGGCGACGAAGGTCTCGCCTTTGCTCACCTGACGCGCTTGACACCAGGCCTCTTCACACACCCCTTTTGCACACTTGGGCAGGGGTGGCTCTCTATGACCAAGACTCCCGCAATAGACATGGAAATCGTGGTGAGTTTCGCTGGTGGGAAATATTCCCCATGTCCCACCATTAGGAAAATTGACTACCGGATACGTTCACATGCCAACTGCAATAAAACCACGCCTGCCGGACCATATCCTCTGAATCCTTCTCCCGACGGAGGACCTGGGGGATGAGCGCCTTGTACTGCCGCGTCCACCTCGGGCAGCTGGCAGGGATCCGTTTTTGGACAACCCCAAGGTAGACTTAAACCCACAAGTTTCCCCTTTGGGGTAAGAGTTTATCTTGGGGTTGTCAAAAAATGGAACCCTGACTGGAAGTCCCCCCCCCGCAACGCTTCGCAACAGGTGGGCTTTGGGACACGCCAAGACGGTGCCCAGCCACGGCTTCACCGCGCTTTTATGCATCTCGACCCAGCCCTCGCTTCCGCTCTGAGACCTGTCGCAAGCATCGCAAGCTTGCGGCAATGTGGCAATGTGGCGATTTTGGGGGTGCCTTAAAATAAGGGACCGCCCAAAATAGTTGGTGTCCTCTTGGTTTCCCTTCAAAACCCACCAAAAATCGGTGCCCTCAAGAAAGACAACCCCATTTGGCAATTTGCAATCGCCTGACTTTGGCCAGGTGCTGGGACGGCGTCGACTCCTCTTTCAGCTCGCTGACCTGGAGGGGTCGGTCAAACAATCAGTTGCGTGATCTGAGACTTCGCTCATTCACTTTGCTGCACATTGGCATGACTGTCGCTGGAGCTGCTTTCCGACCATCTCGGTACTTTTGAAGACTGAAGATCGAAATCGGTATGTCATCTGTCTTCAAAACTTGGCCAGCGTGCATCGTATGCATTGATATTCAACTCTTTGATGATCTCTAAGGGCCAACTGAAGGTTGGGCCATCGAAAGAAACTAGACAAATTTGTTCCCATGTGTAGGCGAAACAACTGGGTTTTCATGCCCCTTGTGCGGAAATCGGAGAGCATGTCTGTCTCCAAATGGATGGCGGACAATTGGGAGGAGTGCCAAAATGGCAGTGTCAACCAGTGTCAACCCCAAAGCGACAGCCCTCCGTTTCGACTCGCCTGTAAGAACTCACCCTCTTTGAGCTCCCTCTTGCCGAGGGTTGTTGCTTTCCGCACCACCTGAGAAAGCCACACACCATCAGGCTACGTCAACTTAGACCTGAATTCCCCGCCTCTAAACTCTCAATCCCCTCCCTCCCGTGGGCAGAAGCCACTCTTGCAACAAGGCGGAGTGCCAAGAAACGTCTCTGTCGGCTAAGGGCTGTGTCCTGGGGAGTTAGACACCTTTCTCGGACCAGGCACGTAGGTCCGCTCGCAGGGCTGCACAAAGACCTCAGCAGGAGCCTTCCGCTTGCAGGCTTCCACGACTTGGAGGGGAATGGGTTGGAACACCCCATTGGGGATTAAAACAAAGCGTGGTACTGACATTGGACACCATCTCCAGCCCAGCTGCAGTGCCAACGTTGCCTTTGACGGTGACCCAGCCAGTCAAGTCAGAGCCGAAGACTTTGCATTTCCTCAGAGCACCCCAAGATGCAGAACTGTTAACAAAGCTATGCGGTGCCAAGCTTCAATCGCATCATCTTTGTGGATGAATCCTCCAGAGGTCCCTCCTGGCGCGAAGTGGATGCCGACCACACAGACCCACTCGCGGGGGCAAAACCCAACAGCTCGAAAGCCGCAACCTACACGCAAAGTTGGCTCAAAGCCCCCATGGACGTCCCCAACCTTCGCGGCTCATGTTTTTTGAGTCCCAGGTCCCTCCCAAATGAAGCATGGACAGCGTCAGGATATATTGCCCGAAGCTCTCCTCCAACTTCAGGCAGCTGCCCTTGGCCACCCTGCCCACGGCTTCACTCTGGAGGCTCAGCTCTCGAGTCAGAGCGGCTGGAGAGCAGCATTTGTACCTTCAGCTCGCGGCTTTGGATTGGGTCAGAGAAACCAGCAAAGAGGTCCGGTACTGTGCCCTGCTCTTAGAGCCGTCCAAGTCATCCCTGTTTGGCAGAATGAGGGTTACGAAGTGAAAACCTCTCGGGAAAAAAGACTGAAAAGGCAGAGGACAAGATGCAGGTCAAGTCTGATGTAGACAAAGAAGCCGAAAGGCAAGGGCAAATTGCTCTAGGCCGAATTGTCGAGCTATCATTTGGGATCACTTCTTATTGGAATATGAGGTGCAAGCCATGCCAATCAGCTGCTTGTATTGTTTTGTTGCTGTTTTTTTTCCAGAATGGTGAGTTGTGGCTGTTGTTGGCTTTGATCCATTGCATTTGGGGTTGGTATAGGTGTTGGGTAAAGTTGCAGGTGGTTGCAGGTGTGCACATTGGTGTGGAAGATTTGTTTTTTTTCGGGCCGATCTCTGTGATACCATGTAAATAGCCTCTAAGAAGTCTTCTGTTCAATCCCATTCAACGTAAAGCTTAAGTCAGGTGGATGTCAAATGTAGCTTCCCAGCGAAGCGGCAAAGCTGTCCCACTAAGCGCGCTCAAGGCACAAACCCGCTACCTCTTCAGCGTGGACCTCGCCAAATTTGTCCACCACGGTAAACCAGCCAGCTGCATCGTCGGACAGTGCCTCTCCAAGTCATGCTTCTTCCCCCCCAAAAGTGGCATCTGACACATCTGACAAAATCGTCCATCGAATGTCACGCATAGCACACATAGCACGCACCACTGGATACCTGGAATCCGCGCGCCGCCCTGCCACCCTGCCCTGCCTTGCCCTGCGCTTTCTTGGTGATGGCTTGGGTCGACTTGGGTCCCTGCGCGTCACCGCGGCCCCGGAAAAGCGCGCTGAAACCGCGCCGCTCGAACCGCGCTGGCCTCCAGCAGCTCGAGGACTTCGCCGGCTGGGATGGTGGTGCCCTCCATCACCGTCTGGAACCGTTTGGAGAAGCGGAGAAGTGTCTTCGGTTTCTTCGACTCCACGTACGCAAACCCCCAAGGAGCTAAAATGTTGAAGCCCTGTGTTTAAACGGCGACTGGAGTGTCTATGCCCGTTCAATCACGCTTAAATGCAGTCACACTAGCCGCGCTGATACCTATGCTACGGGCAGCACTTGCGGCCCTCTTCTTGGCAACAAAAGCGGGAACATGGCTAAGCAAGTCCAATGCATCGCTGTTTCAAACATTCAAACACATTCAATCTCTGGCTTTCGCAGCCACACCAGTGCCTCTGCAATCTAACATGTCTACTGCCTTCTGCATGCGTCCATGTTGGGTCCACATGTTCAAACAAAACTCACGGAATGCAGAAAACTGCGTGTTTGACGTGACCATGTTTTAATGTGGTGCTCAACAGTAACCTGAGGGACCATGCTTGTGTCCATCTGAGCCGACGCAGCCGGTTCTCACCACACCTCCTCACAGGCCACCAAGAACGGCTTGGACGCTTTCGCGAGGAACGTGGTGCCCTGGTTGCCCTTCACCGTGACCCTGGGCAACGTTCGGACGTAGCAAACTGACAGGGTCGCGCGAATGCGCACTTTTGGGAGGTCCAAAGGGAGGCAGGCGGACAATTGTCGTGAAGAACAGCATGTTCTCAAAAACAATCTAATTGGCCCAGGGTGGAGGGTGGGATTGATGCACCCCGCCGTTGTGCCCATTTTGGCGGACAATCCAATTCATCGCTCAAGTTGGCACCAGACTCATAGTCGCGGCGCCAGCCCTCCAGGCCGTCGCGGACACAGCGTGCCCTGACGCGCTCCATGCCCTCGTTGGAGCTCTCGAGGATCTCCAACACTTCGGGTGGCGCCAACTTCCGCACCTGTGAAATCAGAAGCAAGCCAACTGCCAAGAGGTGAACGCACAGTTGTGCTGGGGGCACGCTCTAGGCTCCCGGCCGTCTTGGTCTGAGCAATGTCCTGTGCGGTGGTCAGGGCGATGGGCTTCTGCACTGCCATGTACCTGGCGATCGCAAGATATCGGCCGCACAGAAATATGCAAAGACAGCCGGGTGTCATTCGAATCCCTGATCTCAAACTAATGAAACCGGGCCCTGCGGCTTGAAAAGCCAGAGCAGGCTCTCTTTCTCACTCCGTCGCACTTGCTCGTGAGCTCTGCCAGCTTCAGCGCACCCAAAGCCTCTGCTGCCTGCGATGCCTCCGTGACCAACGCTGGGACGGTCACGCTTCGACTAAGCTGCCTCATGCATAAGGTAAGGATATAACTCAACATCAACATGCTCCCTCTTGCGATGTGAGGTTTCAGATGCATCTTCTCACTGCAATAAGGCCAACACCTTTTCAGGTTGCCCAGACCTTGGCAGCACAAAACTCGGCAAACGTGGCCAACCTGTGATTACCAAATATTCAGGTCATGCTCCAACTCTTCTACTGCTTCATTGGCTCTAACCCAAAGCCATGCCATCTCTGGGCATACCGGCATAGCTGCACATGCCGCCTGCGAGGATGCCACGTGGCGCATTCGAACAATCCTCCCTTGTGGTACTGAGCCCATCGTGCCGTCTCATTGCAACGCTTAAACAGCCGTTGATTGCCGTCTGTTTGGGGCATTTGCCAATCTGCGCAGCGAAGCTCATGGGATCGATTCATGGGCCCGAATGGCAACGCTCCCATGCCTCCACGGCTTTCTCAATGGAGCGCACTGCTGAAGTACCTGACGACAACTCTGGTCCAGGGCATTCATGCCTCATGCCGACTCATGCCAGCTTGTTCTAACTGAAACGCTTGAAAGTACACCCCATTTTGAGTGCGATTCTTCGGCTGTCATGACCCACCCCTTCTTGCATCCTCGGCACATCGCACATGTGCCCTGCTTATCCGCTTCAGTAGATCCTGAAGCAGCGGCTTGCCCGCAGACCTCAAGCCCAGGACAAAGTTGATTAGACTCGCTCGAAGCTCGGATTTGCCCTTGACCTTGGACTCTGTGGGTGTCTCCCGGGCAGAACTCTTGCCACGCTCTCCCACTGGCGCCCCCCACGGAGTACTTGCCAAGAGCTGCCGTGCCTGCGCCTTGGAAGGCTGAAGCACTGGGAGAACTCCATGCCAATGTCCAATCAGACTTCAGCCTTCGCTCCTTCTTCCCACATCCCTTGCCTTTTCATAGCCTCGCCTTCACCTCCTCCAACTCACTCAGCAGATGTGTCTTCTGTGCTTCGGACTCCTGCCAAAGGAGCATTGGAAGAAGGATCGCAACAGTTCGTGGGAACTATCTGGCAATGCATCGCCGCCTGTCACTCAAAACCAGTGAAATTGCTTGAAGACCTATCATAATCAAGCATCACTTGCAATCGCGACATGCTGGGGATGCTGAAGGTTAGCTACTGGCTGTTCCACTGCTCCCACATCAACACATCCCCGCATTCCCCTATGCTCCACATTACTACAAAGAGTTCGCAAATATAGCGCATCTTCCGCATCTCCTTCATCTGCATCATCTGCATCTCCAGCATCACGAGCATCACCAGCATCCCCAGCACCCCCAACATCATTTGCTTCACTATCACCCCCTTGCATCCCAGCACTTCGTCCATTGCCGGCATGCATCCTACATCCATGTCAGAGGGTATAGGATGCGAGGTTGAATGTGGTTTCAATGCTTGCCTGATGTGACAATGTTGCAGGAAACAGGGCGATGAATGATTATGTAGGCTTGCTATAGCCTTGCTAAACGAGGTAGTAGAACCACCTACAAGAATGGCCCATGGCGGTTTTGGGCGCTGCTCAGGTCGACTTTGTGTCCTTCAGCGCGTCAGGCGGCATCTCTGCCTGTGCTGTGGAGACAGAGCGATCTTGTCACTCACAAGGAATGCCAAGCAGTGGGTAAGGTAGATTGCTGCCAACACGCCTCTCACAAGCACCGACATCAATGCCGCCAGCAGGGTGCAAAGGACGATTACAGGATTCCAACACCTCTGCCCGCCTTTGCAGCCATCTTCTCCAACCCGTCGAGGGATGCCTACCGGGCAACAGGCCAATGAAAAAATGGACAAACCTCGCAACAACTTCTGCAGTGCAGGTTGAGATTCACGCTTGAGTTTATCCCTTCCAATATGCTCCTTGTTTGGCAAATGGGGTTCAACATGGAGGGTTCTGGGGCAGGCTTGCTCCGCACCTCTGCCCCTTCAAGCTTGGCACGGACAGGGGCAAGAAGCTCCTGCGGCGGTATATAGATCGGAAGTGGCAGGTAACAAAAGGTCTGTGCGAAACGGGACTGCGAAATGGCCAACCGGGATCGCAGTTTGGGCGTTTAGGATTGCGACAAATACAGCCTCATGTCAATCAAGGCACAGCCAGGATGGAAACTCAGCGGCCCAAAAGACAACTTTTGTGCTCTGGTCTAACTTGCCTTCGGGTTGAGCCCTGGTGAACTTCAGCCATCCAACGCTCCTCCTGCTCTCCTTTTTGAAGCAAGGCCAGGCGCTGGTCACGCTGAGCTGCCTCGCGCCGAAATTCGGAATTCCGAAACTCCCATGTGCTCAAAGTCGTCAAGACAGCATCTTGACACTGCGAAAAGTGTCGTCTTTCGAAGCTTGCCGCCACACATGAGATGATTGCTGTTCTGCCGGAGCATGTTGTCCAGGATTGCGCAGGGGGCTGCCACACTTCTGAGCAATGCCACCCCGCGCCTCTGCCTTTGCAAAGCTCCGCTTGGCCATGGCCAACTGGGCACGCGCCAGACACTGACACGAGTTGAGATGGGCAGGAATTTTAGTTAGGGACCCTTTGGTGGGCATCATTTAAGAGCGGATTCGTGTCTACCACTTTTGAGGTGGTTCCCTATTAAAATTCGTAGGATGTGCAGTGACAAATGCTGCTATGGGTACAGCATGCGCCTTCTTCTGCAGAAGCGAGAGCGCCGCCACCGGAATCTGCCGCAAGTCGAAGGCAACTTCGAAACGGTCTTGTTCTGTCAAGAGTCAACATCCAAACCGCTGTGGAGGGATGCCCTAGACTGAATAGAATGTTTGAACCCAAATGACACAGCGTGCTGTTTTTGGCGAACCCCACGGCAACCTGCAATCAGCCGGCAAAGAGCTTGTCGTTGCCTGAAGCTTGGGAGTCTGCTTCACCAGCTCTGCCCGCAGGTCTGCCCGCGCCTATGAGGCAATGGACTGGAATTCCCCATGCATTTCTCGCATTGTCCATGTGGCGAACGCCTCCAGAGACATTAAGCAAGCGAATGCCCAACTTAAATACAAAGTCTAGATTAGCTCCAAAGCATCTGCCCAAAATTCGGCAACCTGCTCATGCTGAAAAGGCACATCTAACCGGCGCCATGCCTCATCCTTCCCCGCAGCCACATCTTTTGCCTTCGGAAGGCCAAGTCATCCCACTCCGAACCATCAACTGATTGGGCAGCGTCGTTCGGAATCATGGCCTCTCTGTACATTTGGGACCCTCGCAACATCTCGCAACGTAAGACTTTCCTTTCAGAAAACGAAAGAGACGCCTTGCTGAAGCCCATGCCCAAGCCTGCTGGGCCAGCTCTGAGGCCCGTGGCTGCACGCGCGCAGACACCTCCTCATCGCGCAAAACGCGGAGCCACGGAACGTATCGCAAACCAAGTCTTAGCGGCTCGAGGATTTTTGATGCTAGCGACGCTTGTAGACGCGATGTCCGAGAAACTTCTCCTTGCTGCCTTTGCCGCTGCTCAAGGCAATCAGTGCGTGCATGCTGCTGTGCTGCCACGGCTGAGCAAGCTCCTCCTTACATCCTCTGCAAGTCTTCTGCCAGTACCGTGCATCTTATCGCATCCAATGCCTGCGCTGGCAAGGAATTTACCTTGGTGGGTGCTTCTGGCTGAGTCTAAGTCTTGTACGCTGCCCTTCGGAAAGCAATACAAGCAAAAAATAACCTGGCAATGGAACCACCCTGTCCTGCACAGCTCGTTCACGTTGCTCGCCTTGGAGTTGGGCTCAGAAGCACATGCCATGCCAGATATCCAGGCCAGCCGCTCAATGAAGCCAAGATCGAAATTGGCGAGGCCCGGACACCGGAACTCGAAGCTGGCACAGGGCCACAGGGGCAGCTTGCCCTGCCATTAAGTCTCTGCGCTCAGACTATCACGGACCGCCAGTCCGTCGCCCTCGACCTGCCTTGATCTTGGCAGTTGCGACTCCGACTGCTCCACAAGGCAGCTCCACCTCGCAAGGTAGCTCCACCACGCTGGTCACTTCTCGACTCGGCCAGAAGCCACTCCGTTTTGGCCTCTCTACAACAAAAACAACAACTGGCCCCTCTACAAAAAATACAACAACGACCACAATTCACAATGCGGGCCCCAAATTTGCTCTGCGACTGGCGCTGCGCCTCCAGCTCCTCCTCGTTCTCCGAGCGAATTGCCACAAGATCCCCAGGCTTCAACTGCACGGCGCATGGACTCGAATGAACGACCGGTCAGCTGCGAGAAAGTTGTTTGATCGCGGTCAACACTCTGTTGAAAGCACTCTTTCCAAGCACCTTTGTTGAAAGACACTCTGAAAAGCACACGCACATATTATGAATGTAGACACACAAAGAAAAATCTGTGAAAGGAAGAAACGAGTCTTGGGGTCCCTGGCCCTCTGGTACCCCCGGGCCCCCCCTGGCGCCCTGGCCTCCTCCCCTGACGCAAGCCGCCCCGAGGCGCCGCAGCGGGCGCAGCGCCGCAGCAGCTGCTGCAGCGCCTGGAGGTCCAGGGCCTCGCACCGAGGCGGGGGAGGGGGTGGGGGGCGGGGGCCGGCTGGAAAGAGCAGCTCAATTTCTTGGGCAAAGAGTTTCGGAGGATACACTTGTTGATGTCCCTTGCACGGAGGATTTCAGACAGTCAAACGAACAACACATATTGGCAAAGGACAGAGGTTGCAAAGGTGCCAAGGAACCCCACGCCCATGCTATGCATCTTCCCCAAATCTGCAGTCCTCTCGTGCCAGCCACGCAGATCGCTGCTCCTTCATCGGAGGGATTTGTTTGACTTTGCTTCTGATCACAACTGATCTGCATTTTCCCTGTCCTCTGATAGCTCCAGGTCCGGCTTCAAGGTCATCACATGTGAAAGCAGCGCTTCGGGAGCCTCAGAGGCACGAAAGGAGGTGCAAGGCAAGCATTCCACATACCGCTTGATGAAACAAAATCGGAATGCCATGAGGCGCTACTTTTCTGGCCGAATGGCAACGTGCCCGAATTGCGAGACACAGCTTGCCGAATGCTGGTGTCTTGCAATTGGCTGGATTCGACCACTTGATGCAAACCCTGTTTGAGGCCAGCACCACCCTCTGCTGGTTTCCACGCAGTTTTCGAAACAGCTGGGCTGCGTCACCCTGACATGGGCACAGCTTGCCCGAGTCCCGAGTCCCCGCAACCCCCGTCTGGGGCAGTTTTTGCCGTTTTCGTGCGAGCCACTCCCCCCAGTGCCTTGTCACGAAGCACAGCCGCCAGGGCTTCCTGGCAAAGCTCCTTAGTGGCGGCGCTTGCGACATCTGCTCCCTGCTCGCAATCTGGGCGTAGCCGTCCTAGCGCCAAGGGGCTGCTTGGATCGCGTCCGGCGCCAGTAGACTGCTAGCTGCCGCGTCTGCCTGCCGCACCTCAAGGCTTCGTGTGCGCGGGATGTGTTTTCCTTTCACCTCGTTCACCTCGTGATCGCCTTCCGCCTCAAACATACGTTTCTTGTTGCCACGTCTCACCGATTTTCGGCCCCCTCTGCCTCTGACTCCATTTCTTCGAGCGCTTTGTTGACCTGCCAGCTTTGTGCAGTCAGCAATCAACGCCTCTCTGGCTGAACCATTTACATAGGGGCCTGCAGGGCTGTGGGACATGACCACTGTGATACAACAGAAATTCCCAAAGACGAACCCCCCCATAAGGAGAAGATTCCCTTGTATCACGGTGCGGGATACATCCCGAGTGATCCCACAACCCTGCATGGGGGGTTCGTGTCCAACCACCTTTGAGGCTACCTCTTGACCGCATGGCCGCATAGCCGAAGCCCCACCGCCACCTGCCTCCAGGAGCACCCTGGGTGCCGCACAGCGGCGCTCGAGCTCCTAACTCCATCGAAGTCAGAGCCAAAACCCACGGGGGCCTTTGTTGGCGTTGCTTTTTCAAAAAAGATGCAACGGATGCACAATGGTTCAACGAATTGGGAAGCCCGGAGTGGCCTGCAGCTTCTGCTTGCAGCCGTTCAGCTTCACAGCCGCGCTCGTGAGCTTCGCCTGAAGCGGCAGGCTCTTGCAGGCCGCCAGGGCTTCTTTGGCCGAGGCCGCCTCAGCAAATGAAACAAGGCGTTCCGTACGGCTTCATGCTCTGGACTGAAAAAAAAATGAGAATCACGGCAATGAGTGGCTGCTCAAAAGAAGCAGATTGATTGTTGCCAGACTCCTGCAACTGAGGTGTGTACCAATTTCTCCGCATTCTGCACCTGTGTGCAGGCTGTCATTTTCACTGACCGGCCCAGCATGGGAAAGACATAAAGAATCCGTTTCGATTCATACATATCACTTCAACTTTTAGCAAGGCGACACGAAGCTTCCTTCAGGCCTCCTGCCGCCGACCCTGGCAGTGTTCCAACTCTTCCTCCTCAGTGCCTGGCTCCTGGACAGGATAGACGCATCAACCCCAAACTTGCCATCGCTCTCTTCACATAGTAAACTGTATGAACAGCTGCTGGCATTCTTCTTGCTAAGATACTACTTCTGAACCAGCTAGGAATCTTAAAACAAAATCTATAAATAAAAACGAGCATGTGCATCTTCATGCTCAAGGGCAAAGGCCCTGCCTGCCCAGCTGTTGCCTCCAGCTCCTCAGCAGCCTGCACAAACCAGATTCAACACGTGCTGCTGTCCATCATCAACTGGAGCGGAAGCTAATTGCAGCTGAATTCTATGAACAATGAGGTCTGTGTCCAGTGAAGAGGTCTACGACTTCTGTCAGCCCTGTCTGCCTTCTGGAAGGCGGTGATTCTGCGCTCCTACAGCCATGCCGCTTGCATCTCAAAGCACATTCGCAGAATCCTCGTCCATTTCATGCGAATTGGAAGCTCCCTCCGTCCCCCCCTCTCTCTCTCTCTCGATCTGCGCCCGAGATGCTGCGCTCTGCTGCAGCGTGGCTTTGCGCCGGGACTGCAGCGCCTGAGGGTGGCTAGGGCCAAGCAGTGGTAACAGCCGATCCCCACTTTCCACAAAGCTGAGGCTTCTCCCAGGACTTCCCAGACAGCCGGATTTGGAACCTTCTTGAGAGGTGTGTCGCCGGGTTAAGGTGAACACACAATTGAAAACGACAAGGAGCGTCTTGCCAAACTGCCCATCCCATTTCCCGCTTCCGGCCTTGCGCATCTGGGAGAGCTGCGACACCAGCTTCAGCAGCTCCGTGTTGCCCTTCGTCAGCTCCGCCTGCAGCTTCGCTGCCTTCGCCATGCTCCGCACGGCCTCAGCAAGCGAATTGCTTGGGAATGGTGCCCTCTGAAAACCGGGTGGGTGAAATACCGCAGATTTGGTTATGTTGCGTGTCTGAGGTTTATACTGCGTGTCGCGGCGTTTGGGTCCGAGCAATGTCGTCTGGTTTTTGCCAGTGCAAAAAGGAAGTACTGCTACAAATGTGGGCATTCTGACTATCGCAGTGTCTCGGTGCTCTGCAAAAATGCCAGCATCTCGCGATGGGGAAGAGTCAATGCAAGGAAAGACATCAAACATCATGTATGATTGCTGTCTTGTGGCCAAAATGTTGTAGTGGCTAGAATTGCCCTCTTACCTGCAGCCACGCAGCAAGACTCTTGCTGGCGATGAAGGTTCGGGCTTCTGAAACGCCAACCTGTGGGAATGGTATGTGATCAATTGCAGGCAGAAAGACAAACACGCGATCGCGGGATATCAACTGAATCACTTTCCCAGCCTCGAGCTTCTCAATGACCTGCTCTGTGGTGTTGAGAGCTGCTGTGGCCTCACAACAAGCACAGTCCCAAGCTGCGCAAGGCTTGCAATATCTTGCAATACTGCCACAAAAATCATCACACTTCTCCCCTGGCGCCTCTTCCTCTGGAATCACATCCAGACCTTTCAGGAAGGGCAGCTCCGCTTCCTCTGCCTGGCAAAACTTTGCCAAATCAGGCGGGCAACTTCGCTCATGGCGGCGAATGCCACGAATCCCGCCTCCCCGTCACCATGCCCCCCCCCCCCAAGGAAGCAACCCGGGTTCCCCCTTTTGCCCCGCGGCAAAGATCGCAGGTTTGACTCGGCCTGGCTGTGGAATCTCTGCAGCTCATCCAGGCGCTCCCGCATCTGCCGCAGCCAGGTCTCCGCCTGCGCGCCCTCGCGGCGCACCTGGCCAAAGCGCACGGCAGCTGGACACGCATTGCTTTGGCTCGGCCTTGGAGCCGGCCACCAGCTTGGCGAGCTGTGACTGCACCTGAGCAGAGCAAACATCTGACTCCAATCGTTTGCAGAGGTCCATCCAAGAGAAAAGACTTCCTTCACTGGCAACTGCTCAATACAAGTGCCCTTGGCCAGGTCGAACGTTGCACTTGTTCAGTAAATAAGCACTTTACAAAACACAGGTTGGAACTCCAGCTCAAACATGGCAGCATCCTAGTGAACATAAAAGTACACTTTGGCAGTTCGACCGTTTGTGTGGATTCTGTCGTCATCATGCCGTCTCTTCTTGATGTGCAGGAAACATGACCGAGGCAACCGTCAGGAATACGTTCGCGCACAAGTTTGGTAATAGCCTGCAAGGCGTGGCTGCAACCTAGACGATTGGGACGGGCCAGTGCCGCGCAGTCGTCTCCCTTTGGCAGAAGCGTCTCTCGCCTGGCGCTTCCTCTCGAGCAGTTCCTGCATCTGGCCCTTGAGCGTTGTGTCCACCGAAGCCAGCTGGGCGGCATTCATCGCCGCCTTTGTCAGGACAGCCGCGCGGAGAAGCAGACAAGTTGAGGTAAGAAGCAAACGCTATGAAGCTGGAGGCCCACATTCAGTCGGATCATGCTCCCGCAAGTCTGAGATTGATGTGGGGAGATCCCATCCGACGAACACGTGTGAACTGCTGTGTCTGCCTTGAGGTCCTTCTGGAAAGCCTCCACCAGCTTGTGCTCCTGCATCGCCAAACGCACCAAAATGTACTCTATGAAATGCCATAAGCCCCGCAGCATCTTCGCAGCATCTTCGTCTGCTTCTTCTTCTTCTTCTTCTTCTTCTTCTTCTTCTTCTTCTTCTTCTTCTTCCTTCTTCTTGTTCTTCCTCCCTCGCTCTCTCTCTAAGTGGCAATCCGGATGGCTACACCATGCTACACCCATCGTTCGCCTCGAGGATCTTCTCTTCAGTGGGATCCTCTGCAGAAGTCAGCTCCTCACGCAAGCCCGCAAGCCCGCAGAGTGGCTCTGGGCTTAACTTGCAGTGTTCCAACAACCCCTGCAAGATCTTTCGGCCAAGCACAGGCAATCAACCCAACAAACAAAAAGCTCGACCTTACCCAGAAAAGCCTGAAGTTGCTTACCACTAAAAATGGTCCTCCCAAAAAAGCACATATCAACGTCCAGGAAGTCCGGAGTGAGACCTTAACCCTCCCCAACCCAAACAGCACTCGTCCGGAGCGAGCGCCTGCAGCTGCTTCAGCCGCCCCTCCAAGTCCTCGGTCCGAGTGCGCCGCTCCTCGAGCACCTCCGCGCCTCGGCAATGCCATCGCAAGTGACCTTTCCAACCCGACAAGTTGCAACCACCCCGTTCTTTTTGCCAGCCCCCAATTTAAAAAATGAACCAAGAAGCCTAGCACAGTTGCAAAAGCTGTCCCTTGTTGCAGCCCCCTGCAAAAAAAAAAAATGAACGCCGATCCGGACACGATGTGTCATGATCAAAACTCCTTGCGGGGGCCGCGGTCATGGTCACTGTCAAGGGGTCCATGACCAGGTAACCCCAAGCCAAACCGTCGCTTGACCATGGTGCAAACAGCTGTGGCGTCAAATCACGAATCGACTGACAAAATCACAGTTGATCATGCATCCTTGAACCTGAGTGCCTCTTGACTGAAGCGCAGTAGGCACCTGAAAATCTTGCACGAAACACATCCAATGGTGCTTGTCCTCATGTCCGACCCAGGCACTCTTCACCAGATTGCTGGCTTGCGTGATGGCCACGCGGTGTTTGGTCGACTCCTGCGCGGCACGGCGGCCACACCATGACAGCCGAGGGCCAAATGTGTTTTTCACCGGAGGCCATGCTGCACCCACCGAATGCCAACTCACTGCTCCTGGTTCATTTTGGAGATGCGGACTTTCAGGTCCTCTTTTCGCGGCGGCGGGGCTTGAGAGCTGGCCTCAGCTACGATGGCAACCTTCGGCCTGCGATGGCTACCTGGGACCTACTGTGGATGGACGAAATCCGTTCGCACCACTTTGAAACCATGGCAGAAACCATAACGTTTGCTGGTATTTGCCTTGGGGAATGGAAGCATTCCAGTACAAATAAGGCAGCCAAGCCCCGGGCCAAGTGCTTCAATGCATTGGTCAGTGCTGCTTGAAGCTCCTAAGGCATGGTGGCGTTGCCTTGTCCGGTACAGATCAATCACACGCAAGGCCCTCATGTGGAAGAGGCAAGGCGTCCCTTGCCCAAATATTACAAGAACCCACAGGGAGCACTTCGCCATGGTGCATTGGGTTCTATGAGAATCCACCGTCGCACCCAATTTGACAGACTCCTGCTGCTTCTTGGGCGCCTTCTCCAGCACTTCCCGCAGCTCGGCCGCTGGCAACTCCACTCCCTGACATCATGGGTCTGCCGGGAAATGGCTTCCTCATGTTTCTCCTTGGCACCTCCCAAGGTGTGGCCACTGCCCAGGGGCTCCGCTGCTTTTGGTGAAACCGCATGCCCGTTTCATCCCTTCGCTCAACTTGATCTCTCGTGTCCTTCTGGAGCTGCTCCGTGCAGCCGGAGAGGTCATTCAACTTGGTCTCAGCCTGCTGTACCGCCAGCAGCACGTCCTGCGCTTCGAGTGTCGGTATTGCCGGGGCGTGTACCCTGCCATCGCCTTGCCCTCCCCAACTTACAGAAAAATATTCCCACTGCCAAGGCACTGCCAGCTCGCCCGTGTTTCTCCGCTGCTCCATTTCCTGGCAGGCATGGAATTGACCGAGAACCCGAGGCATGAACAAGTGCTTTGCCCAGTGAACGCGCTCTTCTTTCTTTCGGCCGCTTGCAGCAACACCAGTCCGGTGGCCCTCTCCAAGAATCCCGCCTGCTTGAAATCCTTCAGCTTCTGATACACAGTGTCCAGACCTTTGCAGGCCAAAAGAATCAGCATCCAATTGTCAACTAGGATGTTGTCCTATGCTGGGACGCCTCTCGAGCAAAATGCAGACTTCTGTTCCAGCGATGAAGCTGTCGCCGCTGAGTTCCCTGGCAGTCCAGTAGCTGCTGCAGCTCTTGCGCCGAGCTTTCCATGCTCAAGCGCTTCGCCTCGCACGCGACTGGCGAGAGGGCGGGCAACTGAATCCCAAAGCCAAGAACCACCAGACCACCGGGACCACCCCAGAGTAGATGACCCAAAAAACGCCCAAACTTTTTGTTTACCATCAAAATGGTCTAAACCCAAAAAGTGACTCAAGCCCAAGGACCTCCAACCAGCAAACCCCAAGAACCACCGAACCACCAAACCACACCGAGGCGCCTCTGCCAGCTTCGGGCGGATGAAGGCCTCCGCTTGCTTGGCCACCTTCTGCGCTGCAGCCTCCGCCGCCTCGCAGCCCCGGATCGCCTCCCGCGACTCCTGAACCGTCGAAGGTCAGCTGATGGACGACGTTTCAATCACACCTATGAACCACACATTAAATGGAAATGAAAACGGGGGGGGGGGGTTCAAGGGGGGAGGGGGGTAGCAATCTATGGATGAAACCAAAGTAGAAACCACGACGTGTGTTGGTATTTGCGTTGGGGAATCGAATCATTGCAGGGATTCTAAAGGGTGCGAAATGGACTTTTTCCATCAGAATGCTTGCTGGAGCCTCTGGTAGCCTGTGATTTCAAGATGTCAGTGATCAGTATCGCATGCGTGAACCATGTCTGACCTATCGTTGTCGCAAGCTGGTCTCCTCCTTCGGCAAAACCTCTATGCCTTTGAGGAAGGGAAGCTCAGCCTTGGCCATGGGAATTCCAGACCAGCAAGACAGACCCAGGCCTGCTAAAAACAATCATCAATTGGCCTCACCTCGCCTCACTTGACCTGACATTATCCTTGTATCAACCTGGCTCGAGGTAAAACATACACAAGCAAGAAGCGAATACCCTAAACAGCGGTGCCTGGTATGTGGGCTGAAGGCAAGCAGGCAGGACCTTCAACCCTGCCTCTGAGCAGTTCATGAGCATCTCTTCGGCTTGCGAGACCTTCGCTGCAGCCTGGCTGTGTCAAACACCTGACCGCAACTTCATAGGCCGTGACCAAGGATTGGGTTTCTTCTCGGGTGTGAGTCACTTTCATTGGAAAAACAAAGAATTTATCGAAGTGTCCCCCAGACACGAGAAGGAAGCCTTTTGCCCCGTTGCTGAAGCCTCCTAGTTATCCTACTTGCAGTCCGTTTCTCAAGTGACCATGTTGTCCCAGAAAGGGAAAAAAAAGGCGCCATCCCATCAGACTCTGGCTGAATTAACCCTTTTTCCGGCCTCCTCCAAGACCTTCTTGGAGGAGATCCCGGCACGCTGCTTGGCCACTTGCTTCAGGAGCTGCTCCACCTGCGAAAAATACTGAGGATGTCTCAAACCCGGAACTGTCAGCGGGGTCCCCGAAATGGGGGAACCGGCCGCGGCTTTGCATTTTGAATCCTCTTTCAAGCCTGAAAAGCAAAAGAAGCAAAACAAAGCTTCAAACGACCTTTGCCTCTGCCTCACCAAAATAGAACACCCGGTGCCATGCGCACCTTGCTCCTGAGCTCGTCCACCTTGGCCTTCAGCCGCGAGAGCTCACTGTGAAGGGCTTGTTTGCCCGTAGCGGCCTTCAGCCTGCAAGGTGACAAGTTAACTGTGGCTGCATTGAAATCTTCAACGTTCCCTTCGCCAGTCCTGTCTCTCTTATCAACTAGTTTGCGAAGCACGTCGCCAGGAACCGCTGCCCGCGACTGCTCAAACAAGCCACGAGATTGTGTTCTGTGCATGCATAAGAGTCATCTTCCAGACCCAAGCTCACTGCAATGCCCCCGATTCTCGACTTTGACGTAGATTGCCACATGCAGCGATTCCACTCTGGTGTATTCTATCCGACGTCATTGCTGTGCGGGCGAGCCCTCACACAACCCAAACCAAACAACCCAAACGACCCAAATGCACCTCGGCAAAAGCTGCTGATGGAGTTTCTGCAGCTGTGGCATCGCTTTGTTGAGCAGCTGGTTCGCGACTTCCACCTCCTCCTGCCAGGCTCCGCTGTAGGTCTCGGTTCGACGGTTCGAGGGGCGACTTCCAACAAATCACCCCCTCAGTCCTCGCACATCTGCATTTGGTCAGAAAGAGACGTCATCATGGCGACCTTCTCAACCTCACTGCTGAGCTGAGAATCTAAGATTTCACCCGAATTTCCTTTGGCTGAAACACACTCCGAATCTCCCACCTCCAGCTCAAGGCCGTTCAACTCCTTCTCCAGTGGTGCCACTGACTGCCGTGCCAGTGCACGCTCTTTGAAACGCAGGTTGAAAGTCTTCAGCTGCTCGAGCTGCTTGGTGGCCTGAGGCTGAGTAGGATGAGTACAAGGGACAAGGATCGTGCCCTTTCTGATGTTCGGCCTTTGCCTGAGTTGTGAGCATTGCATAGCAAGCTCTGTTTTCGCACACGGTCCTTTCAATCCCCGCTTGCTCACCCACATCAGAGTCGAAGTCTAAACATCCGGCTACACAGGAGCCCTCGAATCCCAATCAGCCCACTAAACACATCTATCAAGCCAAACCCCAGCTTAAAACGAGCACGGAAAATCTCGCTGGAAAAAGATCCACTGGACACTGGCCCAAACAAACACAAATGGCACCAACAAACACACACACACACAAGCAGCAACTCTTTCGACTTGACCCGGCCTCTTGGAGGCGCTGGTTCAATTGCGTGGACTGGGTCAGCCACTTCTGCCGCAAGGCCGCAGGCACCTGACGCGTCACCTGCACGAAATCCGGAGCTCGGCTCAATGCGGGCGCTCGATTTGGGGCAGAGAGGAAGACTGGTCCTGTCGTCCATGTGCCAAGTGCTTTTGCTCTTACGGACACAGCGGTCTTGAAGGCAAAACTAAGAAGCGAAATTATCAGCAACACTTATGATGTCACCATGCAGAGCGACATACCTGAGCAACATTCGCACAACACGTCTGAGTCGCGCATTTGGGCACCAAGCGGCACTTTCCAAAAAAAAGCCAACCGGCACTCTTCCACAGCACGAGACACCTCTGACTAACAATTCGCAGCGGCGCTTCTGCACGATACAACGTTGTTGAACAACACTTCCTAGAGAACTCTGAGTGATGCATGAGTGACATGCCTCACCAGCCCTTTGCCCGAGGGCCTTTGAGACACATGTGTGGGATTTTTGAGTGACTCGCCACGATTGTATCGCTGCCATAAACAAGAAAGGGTCCAATGCAAAGCTCCTGTTCATACTCCTCATCAACCCAACTGAGTGATACTTGCCACTGAAACATCCGAGAGCAACACTTTGACGATAAGCTTCTGAGCGTCAGTTTCGACTGGACACTTCTCAACGACGCGTCTGACTGATACTTTTGACTAGCTCTTCTGAACACTCCAGAGAAGGGCTTCCGAGCGGAAAATGAACTAACTTCTGAGCGATGCTGCATAGGCTTCTGAGCGACACAACACGAGAATTTCGACCAACACTCCGCAGCTCCTAGCCAACGCTTGTGGGTGACACGTTTGACTCTCAATGTTGAACGACGAGTTGAAGAAAAACAGGTACACTTCTTGCTTGACATATAATATGTTGGCAACACTTCTGAACAAGACCTTTTCCTGACACGCATATTACCTGTGAGCATCTTTGTCAAACTTTGAAGAACTACTGGCAGTGCTGTTGACTGGCAACTCTACTTGACACTACTTGGGAGCACTTCTAAAGCAACACTGTTGAAAAACACCTCTTAGAGCAACATTTGACCAAGGAAAGTCGGCAAACATGACTGACAAACTCGCCTGAGGGACAGTGCTAGATTACATGATTGACATGTTTGAGCAACATGCTTGAATGCGCTTGTGGCCGAAACTGCTGTGCGATGCTGACACACGGCAAGTGGAATTGCTGCTTGGCTGGGCTACACTTCTGGGCAACACTTCTGCAAGATACTCCTAAGCGTCAACCTGAGCCAATCTTGAGCTCCGCGAAATAGCAAGGTCATACTTGTGAGCAACACTCCAACATAGACCAACACTTACCAACGAACATCTTTGAGCGACGCTTCAATCCTGAACAACGCTGCCAACACACATACATATACATGGACATACACACACACAAACAAACAAACAAACAAACAAACAAACAAACAAACAAACAAACAAACAAACAAACAAACAAACAAGCAAGCACAAGCACCCTGGCGCACATATATCAAAGATGTTCGGTGCTACGCACTCAATACTAAGGCGCTTCAAGGACACTTTGAAGCAGCACTTGCAAGCCACATGAAAACACACCCGAGCAAATAAGACACGCGCCAAAACGCTGTTTGTTCGAAGGTGGACCAGGCTAAAGTCCACAAAGGCACGGGCGTCGTGCAAGAATACAACCACACGAGATTTCAATGTTGACCTGCCCAAGCTTCGCCGAAAACACAGCTCGACTTTCTTGTCAAAGTCCTCAGAGGGCAACATGTCAGAAGCACTGGCAGATATTGCAAAGAGTGCTGTGTTTGCCACGAAATTGCTCAACGCAGAACTCCTTCCTAAGCACAGGACAAGCTCCAAAGCACTGCATCTATCACGAAAAACAGTTGGGGCAGCCAAAGCCCTTGTGGAACAGTGCAGTAGTACGGGATTGCAGGACCAGTGTGACTTCGAGCAATTTCCGAACGAACTTGAAGCACAGTAAACCCTCGTTGTCTGACTCACATCCCGGCATGGCATGGCATGTTTTCAAGTTTCCCGTGTGGACGCATGCTCACTTGCGGCAATGCCACATGAACAGCTCCTCCCCAGACTACAGT
The DNA here is from genome assembly GCA_963377175.1 of Effrenium voratum. Lineage (NCBI taxonomy): Eukaryota > Dinophyceae > Suessiales > Symbiodiniaceae > Effrenium > Effrenium voratum. The sequence goes on from CAUJNA010000278.1 coordinate 169,416, forward strand.
AACCCCTCCAACAGCCTACGCCGTTGCTACGCCGAATCCCCGGTGGCTTCCCGTGCCTGTGAGAAGGTCGAGGAGTGGCGGCGCGCCGACGCCGCGTGCTGCAGAAGGTCCCGAGCAGCACTCTCCACCTCCCGGCCCCAGCGTCCAACAGTGCAGGTGCGGTCCCCAGTCCCCAGTCCAGGCCTCGAAGATTCCAACCTCCGATGGGGATTCCTCGTTCATTAACGGCTCCTTAGAGATGCGATAGTTCGGAAGGGACAAGCAATACTAGGAGTGCGCAGCATTCAAATTCCAGGGGTGGACTTGATATTGAATTGCATCGAGTATGTCTCTGGACAGCCTTGATAGAGACATAATCATATCTGTATCAAAGTTGATTTGATTGACTCTTTCATGGGCCATTGCCACACTGCCAATCAGACTCCTTGAAATCAACAGATGATGGATTGGTGGAAGCCCAGAGACCGCCAAGCTTCTGCCATGTCCAAGATGATGCGCAGAGACTCCTAGCTGTCAAGGAGAAGGACTGGAGCAATTAGTGAGACCTAGCGTCAGCCTACCTCAGGGCTCACCTAGGTGTCGTTCTGAGCAGGCATGTGAAGCCCCTAGAGTGTGGCCCATGCTCCTCGATTTCTTTCACTGCCTCCTCGGCGCTGGTAGCTTGCGCCTGTGGGTCGGTGTGCGCCACCTGCCAGTTTTTCAACGGATTTGCATCTCCTGGAGGACCTCCTGGTCAGTTTTTGTGGAATTTGTTCTTTCTATGAACTGCAGCTGTCAGCTTGGTGCGTGGTGCTTCGTGGTTCTCCTGTTCTGGCCCGGCCTGCGCCTGGGGCGCCTCGACTGGCGCCGGAGGCTGCGGCTCTTCAGCCTAAAGGAAAAGCTGGCACTGAGCCATGCTGTTCGCATTGCACGGCCATTGACGCTTCAATGCACGCGCTGGGGCTCTGACGGTCGTGGACTCAACCTTTACTTGAGTCATGAACACGCTCTTCGGCGGCTTCGCAGGCTGGCTCTTCGCAGGCTGGCTCTTCGCAGGCTCGTTCTTGGCGCCCGTCTTGGCAGACTCGTTCTTGGCCTCGGGCACAAAAGGAGTTGACGTCAAACACCAGCTCCTAATCCGATGAGAAATTAGAAATTAGATCTCAGGCCCACGCTTGCATTGTGGCAAGACTGACCTCACTCTGCAGAAGTGGCTGACCTACATCTTCCTACGATGCGAGTGCATCAAAACCTTAGGCTCCCATGAACCCCATCTCTACAATCTAGGAAACGCATGCCTTTGGGTGCATTGTCTGGGCTTCAAGTGCCTTTAAAGCTGCAGTTGCAGTTCTAGCCGGCAAACTTTTGGCAGACTTTGCCTTTGCGCAATCTGACGGGCTCAAAAGAACAGCAAACCGAGACAAACTCGCATCAAACATCGAATGCGAATGTATACTGATAGACTGTTCTGCACCACCATTTCAGCACCATGGAAAGAGCAAACCAAGACAAACCAACCATTTCAGCACAATCTCAAAAGAAAAGTAAACCAGACCGAGACAAAAAGAGCTTCTACCTTAGCACCTTCTGAGCTCCCTTAGCACATTCTAAGCTCAAAGCAACAAACCGAGACAAACTTGCATCAAACATCGAATGTGAATTGATACTGATAGACTGCTCTGCACCACCATTTCAGCACCATGGAAAGAGCAAACCAAACCAAACCAACCATTTCAGCACAATCTCAAAAGAAAAGTAAACCAGACCGAGACAAAAGAGCTTCTACCTTAGCACAATCTGAGCTCCATTAGCACATTCTAAGCTCAAAGGAACAACAAACCGAGACAAACTCGCATCAAACATCGAATGCGGATTGATACTGATAGACTGTTCTGCACCACCATCTCAGCACCATGGAAAGAGCAAACCAAGACAAACCAACCAGTTCAGCACAATCTCAAAAGAAAAGTAAACCAGACCGAGACAAAAAGAGCTTCTACCTTAGCACAATCTGAGCTCCATTAGCACATTCTAAGCTCAAAGGAACAACAACCCGAGACAAACTCGCATCAAACATCGAATGTGAATTGATACTGATAGACTGTTCTGCACCAACATTTCAGCACCATGGAAAGAGCAAAACAAAACAAACCAACCATTTCTGCAAAATTTCAAAAGAAAAGTAAACCAGACCGAAGTAAAAAGAGCTTCTACCTTAGCACCTTCTGAGCTCTCTTCGCACATTCTGAGCTCAAAGGAACAACAAACCGAGACAAACTCGCATCAAACATCGAATGCGGATTGATACTGATAGACTGTTCTGCACCACCATTTCAGCACCATGGAAAGAGCAAACCAAGACAAACCAACCATTTCAGCACAATCTCAAAAGAAAAGTAAACCAGACCGAGACAAAAAGAGCTTCTACCTTAGCACCTTCTGAGCTCCCTTAGCACATTCTAAGCTCAAAGCAACAAACCGAGACAAACTCGCATCAAACATCGAATGTGAATTGATACTGATAGACTGTTCTGCACCAACATTTCAGCACCATGGAAAGAGCAAAACAAAACAAACCAACCATTTCTGCAAAATTTCAAAAGAAAAGTAAACCAGATCGAAGTAAAAAGAGCTTCTACCTTAGCACCTTCTGAGCTCTCTTCGCACATTCTGAGCTCAAAGGAACAACAAACCGAGACAAACTCGCATCAAACATCGAATGCGGATTGATACTGATAGACTGTTCTGCACCACCATTTCAGCACCATGGAAAGAGCAAACCAAGACAAACCAACCATTTCAGCACAATATCAAAAGAAAGGTAAACCAGACCGAGACAAAAATAGCTTCTACCTTAGCACAATCTGAGCTCCATTAGCACAGTCTGAGCTCCCTTAGCACATTCTGAGCTCAGAGGAACCACGAACCGAGACAAATTGATACTGATAGACTGTTCTGCGCCACCATTCTAGCACCATGGAAACAGCAAACCAAGACACACCAACCATTTCAGCACAATCTCAAAAGAAAAGTAAACCAGACCAAGATCAAAAAAAGAAACTGTTTGCCTTAGCACACTCTGAGCTCTTTTCGCACATTTTTGAGCTCAAAGGAACAACAAACCGAGACAAACTCGCAGCAAGCAAGAAGCGAATGTGAATTGATACTGATGGACTGTTCTGCACCAACATTTCAGCACCATGGAAAGAGCAAAACAAAACAAACCAACCACTTCAGCACAATCTCAAAAGAAAAGTAAACCAGACCAAGACCAAAAACAGAAACTTGTTGCCTTAGCACACTCTGAGCTCTTTTCGCACATTCTGAGCTCAAAGGAATAACAAACCGAGACAAACTCGCATCAAGCAAGAAGCGAATGTGAATTGATACTGGTCGACTGTTCTGCACCACGATTTCAGCACCATGGAAAGAGCAAACAAAAACAAACCAACCACTTCAGCACAATCTCAAAAAGAAAAGTAAACCAGACCAAGATCAAAAAAAGAAACTGTTTGCCTTAGCACACTCTGAGCTCTTTTCGCACATTCTGAGCTCAAAGGAACAACAAACCAAGACAAACTCGCATCAAGCAAGAAGCGAATGTGAATTGATACTGATAGACTGTTCTGCACCAACATTTCAGCACCATGGAAAGAGCAAAACAAAACAAACCAACCACTTCAGCACAATCTCAAAAGAAAAGTAAACCAGACCAAGATCAAAAAAAGAAACTGTTTGCCTTAGCACACTTTGAGCTCTTTTCGCACATTCTGAGCTCAAAGTTATAACAATCCGAGACAAACTCGCATCAAGCAGCGAATGTGAATTGATACTGGTCGACTGTTCTGCACCACGATTTCAGCACCATGGAAAGAGCAGACAAAAACAAACCAACCACTTCAGCACAATCTCAAAAGAAAAGTAAACCAGACCGAGACAAAAAGAGCTTCTACCTTACAATCCTGAGCTCCCTTGGCACATGCTGAGCTCAAAGGAACAACAAACCGAGACAAACTCGCATCAAGCAAGAAGCGAATGTGAATTGATACTGATACACTGTTCTGCCTACCATTTCAGCACCACGGAAAGAGCAAAACAAAACAAAGCAACCATTTCAGCACAATCTGAAAAGAAAAGTAAACCAGACCGAGACAAAAAGAGCTTCTACCTTAGCACCTTCCGACCTCCAATAGCACATTCTGAGTTCAAAGGAACAACAAAGTGAGACAAACTCGCATCAAGCAGCGAATGTAAACTGATGCTGCTAGACGGTTCTGCACCACCTAAGCAACCAATAAAACCGAGAGCACACTGAGACAAACAAACCATTTCAGCACAATCTCAAAAGAAAAGTAAACCAGACCAAGACCAAAAAAAACACTTTTTGCCTTAGCACACTCTGAGCTCTTTTCGCACATTCTGAGCTCAAAGGAATAACAAACCGAGACAAACTCGCATCAAGCAAGAAGCGAATGTGAATTGATACTGATGGACTGTTCTGCACCACCATTTCAGCATCATGGAAAGAGCAAACCAAGACAAACCAACCATTTCAGCACAATCTCAAAAGAAAAGTAAACCAGACCGAGACAAAAAGAGCTTCTACCTTAGCACCTACTGAGCTCCCTTAGCACATTTTTGAGCTCAAAGGAACAACAAACCGAGACAAACTCGCATCAAGCAAGAAGCGAATGTGAATTGATACTGATAGACTGTTCTGCACCAACATTTCAGCACCATGGAAAGAGCAAAACAAAACAAACCAACCATTTCAGCACAATCTCAAAAGAAAAGTAAACCAGACCAAGATCAAAAAAAGAAACTGTTTGCCTTAGCACACTCTGAGCTCTTTTCGCACATTCTGAGCTCAAAGGAACAACAAACCGAGACAAACTCGCATCAAGCAAGAAGCGAATGTAAATTGATACTGATAGACTGTTCTGCCTACCATTTCAGCACCATGGAGAGAGCAAACCAAGACAAACCCTCCAGGCCTTTCGAAGCTGCGTGGCCAGCTGCGCCTGCATCGACCGCAGCTGGGTCTGCAGCTGCAGCAGCTGTTTTGAGTCTCCCTGGCGACTCTCGTCTGGCGGGGACGGAATCTTTGGTCTGACAACCCACGCGCTCTCCTATGACCTGAAAGTCAGCACACACATTCGCATTGCGCAAATATAGATTGTGCGATTGAATCTGTCTCCGTCTGGGTTAGTGCAAAGCTTCAGAAAATTGTACTATCAAGTGCAAAAGAGCTGACATTGCAGTAGAACTGGTGCAGCTACCTTTACAGTTTCTCACTTCTGGAGGGGCGCATGTTACACCGCTTTAAGGGGTCTGGCACCTTTCCGTCGACGTAAATCTGCTCTTCAGCTACTCGAAAATGGCAGTAGAACTGCAAATTATGTATTACTGCTGCAGAACTGCCTTTGCCGCGGAACTACAAGCACGATACAAGAAGGTGCCATGATGAAAGAAGGATAACTCCATTGTGGAAGTTCAAATTTTGCACACCAACAAAGTATTCAGCTTCTAAAATCAGGTTCACTCTGCAATCTTAGCAAAGCTCGGCTGCCGAGCTAACTTTCTCGAGAACTCCCAGAGCTTTCCATTCCCAAATATCCTTGCAGCAGATCCACAGTATTCCTCCAACACGTCAGAGGTTTCAAATAAAGAATACGTGTCACAGTGTAGAACTGCATAGCGCAGTGTCGGGCACGAATTGTTGTCGTGTGTCTTAAAGTGTGCCCTTTTCTTTGCTCACTCAGTGCCACTTCCGATCTTCCTCGAGGTGAAATAGCACCGGGTAAACTTTGGTGTATGATGTTTGCGTGCCAAATGTCCGGGCCTTGCGCTAGTCCAGAAGAGGCAACAGATTTTGCAACACACCTGCAGTGTCGTACAAATTTGTTTGAACAAATGCCAGACACAATGTTTGAGCCACATTCAGAACGCGACAGTATTAGTGTTGTTCCATCGAAGGGTTTCGGTTGCTTGCACATCTGAAAATATCCTTGAGCATTTGCCGAGCCTCAAAAACACACAGCCACTCCTTAAAGTTGCTGTCCCGGTGCAGGTGTCGCAGCTTCTAAGCTTGCCGCTCGTGTTGGTTATTCAAAGATGCGCGTGAGAGCTTTCTGCATACTATCAGGCCCCGTTTCAAAATGCGGGACTCACAACAATTGCCTTCCATATCATTATCAAACTTGCAAGTGTCTCTTGCAGGGCTTCGGGGCCTGGGCGAAAACAGAGGCGGCATTCTGTCAGAGGTGTGTTCTTTTCTGTGGTGCCTAACTCATCATGTACATACATGTGTGTAGTGTGACTATGTGTAGCCAAGCAGTATGTGTACACATGTGGATGTATGATATATGTATGTGTTGTATGTGTATATATGTATACGATCTGCAGTCATTCCATTCATTTCTCGTTTGGTTTCCCATTGGATCCTCAAGGTTTCGCAGGCATGTTTCCCCACAGGCTTCCCACCGGCTCATGGGTTGCCCAAGGATTCTCCCCACATGTCTCCCACCGATTCCATGGGAACCCGTGGAATACGGGGAACCTAAAAGATCCCATGAACGTCCGCGGGTTTCCTGGGGGCGGCAAAGCTATGGAGTTGCTTTGAAAGTCTTAGGATGTTTGCAGCGAGCACCATCAACCCCGTGCCACGAAGGCTCGCGACCTCAATTGTGGGCACTTCGGGTGGCATTGGCAAGGAGCATCTCGAGCGAGGAACAAAAGTAAAGGACGGAAAGTTTCAACTAGGCTGGCGAACACCTCCTGCCACTTTCTACTTCAGCGTCTTAGCTGGGATAGTTTGTTAGCACCATCCCTCTCGATGGCAACTTGCAGAACTGCTGTGAAGACGCAAAACAGCTACACCGCGTCCTGGCTTGCAGTCCTGCATTTCAAACATGGCCACGAGCTCGCTACCAGAAGGAACACAACAAGACATGATAGACCTCGACACTCGGTTTTCGGCTTTGGGAATCATATTTTGCAGGCAGGTCCCTGATTTTTCAATCCTGTCCAGCATTCACAAACACTTTGCAGCTGCTCAAAATGCATTCAAGCGCGCTTCCTGGAGTCAAGTTAAACTATTGAGTCTCTAAAAGGTTGCTTGTGGAATCTTCAATCTTAGAGCCAAAGCACTTGAACGTGTTCCAAACGACCGTGAAAGCTTGTTGGGAGTAGGGCGGCCAAACAAGGAGGGCTGGGGAACCCAAAGCCATTTCAAATCACCAAACGCAGGTGACAAACGAGGCTGGGGACACTGCTTGCGTCAGGGCTCATCGCAGGGAATCTTCCCAAGGCTTCCTCCCCAACGACACGGGGGACGCTCCTTATCGCTTCTCGCTGGGCCGGCACTCTCCGTCGGATCTGCCCGCAACTATCCAAACTCGTTCTTGCGAAGGTCTTACACGGTTGCGGAGGTCTCGACGGAGGTGTCGCAGAGGTCTCGCGATGTCTGCCCGTCTCGCGATGTCTGCACTGTGGCTTGCCTCTTTCGGCCTAAGCGTGGAGTAGCTGGATTTTTGTCGCGGGAGACTACACCTCTGCAAGACTTCTGCAAGACCTCAGCAAAAACCTCGGCGAGACCTCAGCGGGATCTCCACAGAGATTTCACACATCTCCAAGGAGTGTCCCCAAAGTCATCACGGCGCCATGCGTCACGCGCTAAACCTACTGGCAATTCGTCAGGCGCGCCTTCAGGCAAACGGACCGCCCTGCCTCTATGCGCCGGCGGAGTTTGCTCCAGAGACAGCAACAAGAACACCATTTTGCGCCAGTGAGATTTGGTTGGGCAAGAACGCGACGGCGCCGCTCGGGTGACAGAGCTTTCTGGTCTAAAGACAGCGCCAAGAAAATCCCCGGCTTGCCGTGGCAAAGGCTGCAAAGGTGCCTCGGACGGAGGGCGCTGGAGGCCGCACGCTGGTGGAGTTTCAATAGAAATCCCGCCGGCGCGTGGCCCCCGGCATCATATGTCACCACCACAGCGTTGTTGCCTGCGGCAAGCTAGGCTGACTGCCTGCCATTTTCTGTTGTAAATCAACATCCACGCTCCACACGCGAAGCACTCTGCGTTTGCTTGCTGCGTCGGCCTCAGGCTTGTTCAAGCCGCACGACTACGCCACGAAAACGGACAGCGCGCCTTCTCACCACTCTTGCCGGGCCAAATGCCACGTTATTTTGTGTGTTGTTGCGCGTTGTTGCGCGCTGGCACACAGCCTCCGCTCTCCGCCAAAGCAACACGCGCGGCCCCGCCTCATTCCGCGCTGGGCCGGGCAGACCTTTTTTGCGCCAAATTGGAGCGCTGGGAGGGCCACCACCTTTTTCAGAAGAATGGTCATATCTGGCGCTTTCCGAGTTGGCGACACGCGCCGCCCGCCTCTTCGGCGCACCAGTCTCCGCGGGTTCCTGCGTGCGGAACTAGACTACAACCCTGCTCCCCGAGACCCATCCACCCTTGTGCTTGGTATTCGTGGAACACGGCAAATGACTCGATTCTGCAGCTCATCACGGAGACGCAACGCACGCTGGAAAAGCGGCGCACAGCGCGCACGCCTGACGCAAAGCTGACTTTCGCGGGCTTCGAGGCACTGACGCTGAAGCATTTGTGTTTCCATTCCCCGCGGTCAGTTTGAACCGCTTGGCCAAACTGATCGCGAACCGCACAGTGAAGGGCGCCGCGATCCGCCCCATCATCGTCCTGATGATCCCCGTCAAAGACGGGCCCCCCGCTCCTCGCGACAGAGGGCGCTCAGCCCCTGCGCGCGCTCCACTGTTCGGGCGCTGGCGATTTACATCGTCACGCACACCGCCGCTGTCAGAGGTAACCATGTCCCTCCCAGACGCCGCTGCTCGCGCTGGCCGCGCTTCTTCTGAGGCTCTTCGGTGAGACCCCGTTCATGTATAAAGCGCTGGATGGTCGTAGTCCTTGTCTATTCTCTTTTCGTGACTTCCGACACACCTACTTGAGCATTTGCGAGGTACGGTAATCCGTTGCCTATCTCATCCGCACGTGTGTGGCACGCGAAGGATCTGTGTTTGATTGCACCCATTCTCCCACGTCAGGGGCAGTGACGGGATTGGTGCAGGTGATGCCGATTTGGATCACCTCTGGCTTTCATCCACCGTGAACTCAACAATTCCAGCCTGCCGGAGGCTGCTTGGCAATGTGCTGCAGCTGCGGGCTGCTGCAACTTGATGACCTTGACATTTAGACTGGCCACGCTTCACTTTTGCCACAGCCGTGAAACCACACGTCGCTTGGCAATGCTGCAACCTGGGCCATCTGAGGCCCCACTCCTGCCTTCTTCCAGCATGGACTGATTGCAAAAAGCTTCGTGCTGCCATTTTTCTGCTCATTTTGTAACGCTAATTTCTCGCATTAGTGGAGTGATGCTGGATTGGACCACCCAAAAAAGGCGCCCCAGCGATGGGAAGGGCGATCAAGCTCCACTTACGGTGTCTGCCCCATCTAGGCTAGAACACCACCACCCGCGAAGAGCAAGTGCCCACGAGAGCATGGGCGTGAGGTGCCACGACTTAGGAAAAGCGCGACAAGGGAAAGCGGCATTTACCAGCACGAGGCGGGCCGGCTTGATCCTGGCGGCGAGAGTCCGCCACCCACACACACGCGTCACCTGCCAACCCCTCAACGCCTGTGCGCGGCGTGCCTTGGTGCCGGCAATGCCGACGGATCCGGCCCGCAACAGGGAGTTGCATGCATTGCGGCGCACGTGGAGCACTGCAGTCAACTCTTGAACACAACTCCTAGATTTTGTGCTATCAGCATGCGCCTGCATGAAGTGAGCCTGCGCGGCCTTTCTGAGGCGGCGCTACAACTGATGTCGCGCAAGGGACGCTCGGAGCGTGTTCTACAAACCCACAGGTCAAAAGGTCACTGACTCACTCACTTGCCGTTTAAAGCTTTGGCGTTGCAAAGCAAATGTGAATGTTGTTTCATGTGTATCCCGAGCATGCGACCCGCTTGTACCGCACTGCTTCTTGTTGATGGCTTTCCTTTTGTGGGGGCAGTGTGTGTGCAAAAGCAAACTGATGCTCAATGTGTGTTGCCAGCGCAGCTTGATCATGCTTCTGGCAGAACTGTGCTGGTTGCTTCAGCTGCCCCAAGTGCGCTGGCCTGAAATATGCTAACCCTTCATTGCATGATGAACACAAAGCTTCAAACATGTGATCCCACCTTGGTTGTTGTCTGCCAAACTTGCACTGATCTATATTGGCTGACTCAATTCTGTCCAACTCGTTCTAGCCATTTCAAAAGCGATGGAGATCGTCAGTGGAGATCGTCAGTGTGGTGTGCCTGACACTTGAACCACCTCGGCTTGACATCTCTGACTGGTGAAGGTTCATACGTGAAAAGAAAGTACCTCAAACACATGCTTACACGGCTGTACTTGAGGATGGTGTCTGGACACTGCCTTTGTTAAACAAGCACTACATGTTCTGCATTCTGCGTTCAAAGCGTGAGGAGTATGAAGGTCCGTGTACTTGCAGACGCAAAATGATGAAATACAAAGTGGAATACAGGCAACACATGACCGATAGAATCAGAAAAGGATTGTGGGACGTAGCAGCACTTGAAGCTTGTCAACTGTGTGGGGCTGCCTAAAATGATCAGAATCTACGCAAGTCTCTAAAGACAATAGGTGGAACTCAACCGAGGGCTGCAGTGTGCGATCACTGTTCTCCTCGCTGTAGTACAAATGCCCCAACTATGCCCAACAAACCTCATGATATCAACATGTTCTTCTATACTGCATAAGTTCATTTGTCGCTACACTCATGCAATCATTGGGAGGAGCTGAGAGTCACAAAGAGGCACTAGCAATGGTGGGGCAGTCTTGCTATGATCAAGATAAGAAACAATGACAGCGAGCCACCGCATCCCACATCAAAAGTAGCAGCAATAAAAGGCGAATATCTACGTGATCGAGGAAGTCGAGCTTTGTGACCAATGTGCTGTTGTCTTAGATGTCCGGCAACTTGAATACATGTGGCAACTTCAATGCTCCCCAGCATTGACCCGTGTTCCGCCAGATGCTGAGGGAGGTGACAAAAAACAAACAGAAGGGTACGTCCTGGGCCCTGGGTGTTTGCACCCAAGAGGTTTTGTCATGGTTTCATGTGATTTGAGAAATTTAAATATATAAAAATCGTATTATTAAAGAAAAAGTTCCAGGAGAGATGCTTGGTTCTACCCACTTAGAAACCTCAAACCAAAAAACTATTAGAGAGAAAAAAAAGGGGGGGGGGGGGGAAGTTATAGAGATATTCAGGGTATACCAGTAATGTTCTCTGCAAAAACGTTTTGTTTCCCCCCCCCCCGAGGCTTTTTTTTGTTTCGATTTTCTATAAGTCATTGGAATCCTCATGCACATGTAATGTTAGCTACTAGATCTAGAAAAGGTCTGGAGTTGGGCAATAACATTTGTTGGTCTAACTGCCTTATCTGTAGAAATAAGAATAAATGATTCAACACTAGCTATAGCCAAATCAATAGTAGCTTTAGTTCCCAGAATATTATTTTATGGTCTTTGATAAATTTTCCTCAACTAAAGGCACATGTTTGTAAGCTGATGCATGAACCACTACATCTGAAAGGTAATCACTAAAAACACGGTGTAATGATTCTAATCACAAACAGAACATAAACTACTTGTTTATACTATAAAGAGAACATTCTTCAGAAAGTTTATATAAATTGAACTCACTATGATCGAGTAAAATTATATGCTTGGCTTCAGACTTAATTCATTCCCCAACAATTTCAGAGCCAATACTCCCCCCCCCTGCCCCTGTAATAAGGACTCTTTTCTCCTTAATAAAATATGAAATAGATTATGCGTCAAGAGTTGTCGAGTCTCTAGAAAGTAAATCATAAAGTGAACAGGCTTCAGCTGTGACATAAAACTCTCATCTTGAAGAACATCTTCTAGAGGTGGCATTATCTATATGTGTTTAACATTTGTCTCTAAATCGGTGTATATGTTTTAATAGTTGGGTTAGCTGATTTTGGCAATGCTATAACTGAAAAGGTCAAATCTTAAAGGTAGAAGTTTTATGCAATTCTATTTTTGAGAAAACTATTTTTACCATCTACGTTTCTGTTTTGTAAACATATATCATCATCAACATTTGTTTTTATCACATACCCTTTTGCATCAAGTTCCTGAGCCTGCGCCAGGATGATGTTTAATGTTAAAATATAGTAAGTGAGAAGTTGTTTTTTCAACGCAAGGAAAAAGTTCTTGACCAAAGACATTCTGAAAAACATATTTTAATGTACTGTCTAACGCACCTTGTGTTGTCTTTTTCTCGAGCAAAGCATTGTTACTTCTTTCTGATTAATTAGGTTTAATTTAAGTTGTTCAGTATCTTGATACAAATTTTCTATAGATATATCAATATCACTGTTGGAAATATTTGTTCATCAGGCCTCTGCAAAGAAACCAAGAAAATGAGAATGATTTGATTAATTCTGAAATATTGTTATGTGTTCTTTCCTTTTGGGCGCTAGTTTTGAATTGAGATATAACTTCAATCAAAAGATTAGGGCCAGTTTCAACGTTTGATTGATGAATGGTATAACCTTGTGTAATATATTGCTTTAATGTTCGTGTTGCCCATTTTCTGAACGTTGTACCTAAAAAATGAGTTATCCAAAACCCTACAGAATTGACATGTTTGGAGTTGTTGAGGTGCGGATTGGTGTTGAGTCAGTTGGTTTGCCTTGAAGTAACCTGTTTGAACGACTGCAAAAACAACCATTTCATATGGAAAACTCTAGGGCCCACAGCGTACCCCTCTCAAAAAAAAGCAAAACATATCGGGCAAGTACTGTAGAGTCAATCTTCGGCTGAATATCAAACAAATCGACAATATAGTTCACCTGGAATTCCAGCATGTATCCATCAAATGCACAGACTAACATATTCCTCGACATGCATATACTGACTCATCTGTAAAATCTTGAGACTCATGCGCTTCTGTGGATGGCAGGACGCCCGGATGCCAAAGCTGCGTGTAAATACTTGCAAAGGCTTGCATGTGCGTCTGTGTGTGCTTTTTTGTTTAAATGCTGTTGCTCCGAAAAATGGCGGCCGTGTTTTTTGCCGGCGTAATTTCAAGATTCAGTACTCGAGGAATCAAATCACCGAGCCAAAAAAAGCCAAGCCTAGAGCGATGTGCTGAGTGACGACGGTAAGGTAGGACGATGTATCATGTCTGAAACATACAATGCTTCAAATGTTGATGTTCTGAACTTTTGATAGGATGATATGCTTTTGGCTTATAATGTTTCAAAGTTCAGAACATGGACAATGCAGACAGTAGAACATACAGTTTTCTTCAGACAACGTACAGAATGTGGACAGTTACAGCATCACGCCACCATGTGTATGTGACGCCTACACCTGGAATAGTTGTTGAAAATGCGATGAAAACTGAGGAGCCCTTGGAAAGATTCACCTGCCTCGTTTGTACACCCAGCAAATCGAATTGTGCAGGTATGGTCATTTGTCCATAGGCAGTGATACAGAAGAGTGACGTCTAGCTGGTTTTTGTGCACGAACTGATAGACGAAGCTCTCACAAGTTAATCTCTATGCCTGAGAGGCAGTGACTGTTTGACACGGAAATCATAATACGCAAGTTGGGTGCTGACGTATGCTTGGGATTGCTCATACATATTGTGCGTAGAGCCTCACGTGAATCCATCAGTAATATGTGGAAGACACCTGGGCCAACTAATGAGCATGCTTGCGTATATGATGCAAAAATGAATGATTCGAGTACATGATGTTTTAGTAGCGCATACTGCAGCGACACGTGTCCTGCATTTAGACAACATTCAAGTTCATTCCCCGATCGGCTCCCAACTGTTTCATAACGCACATTCAACATGTCTATGTCAGCCTTGTTTTGCATAAAGCACCCCGGCATCTTGTGAGCTATAGTCTTTAAGCCTGGCCATACTGTTTTTCATGCTTAATGTGCTTGATGTGTATTTGAAAAGTTTTTCTTATAGACCTGCATATTTGAATTGTGACTGTTTTACTGACCTTCAATTAGCCATACAGTGAATGAGGTGTTTGCCTCTTGGCTTTTGGGCTGGAGTCTTTGACACGCGCTAATCGGGTAAGATTTGCAACATGAAACAACTTCTCCGAAACCCGAGGATCAACGAACCTTTGCGCTCACGCTTTGCAAACCGGTCGCCAATATTCACAAACGTTCCTTTCAGCCCTTTTACTTATGAAAAGCATGAAACAGGCCACAACAGAAAACAGGTTCTGGAGGCTTCCTCCCAAACTCCCAGAACACTGCCGGCGTGGCCCCTTCCGAGCGAGCAGCACCTTGGGTGACAGAAGCTTGGCCGCCGGAAAGCAACCTGACACCTCTGGAGAAAATGAGCCCAATGCAACGTTTTAAATGGAGATCGGGAAAACGCCGTCAAACAAACATGCGATCGCTTCAAACCCTAAAGTTCAAGCTGCAAGCGCCTAGATGAAGCACGATGCGACAAAAAAAGCCTTTGAGCGGATTGACCGTCGACAAACTCCGAAAAGGTCATGTTGCGCCCATCGTCAGGTCAAAGTAGGTCAAACTGCCCTAGTACCGAGAGTCATGCTTGAAACAAGCATGCGCCGCGACGCAGGTTTATTTTTCAACTAAGCAGGCGTGAGTTCATGCCGCCCGCGCATGTAACAAGGCCGCCAAATGGCCTTAATCAGACGACCGACAACATTTTAGCCCTGGTTGCTGCAGCAGGCTTGCCAGCTTACAGGCACACAAAAGTTCCCCCAATCTCGCTTTAAAACAAACAAATAGACAACAATCCATTGACAACAGAGGGAGGCGCCCCAATCTGCAGGGTAAGAGAAAGCGAGATTGCGAAGACGGCGAAGCTTAAAATCTGACGACAATTCCAGATGTAGAAACCGGCAGTGGCCGTGAAGATGAAAATCGAAGCTGAAACTGACAAAATCCGAAGCCGGAAATAGCGAAGACGATATTGCGGGGCCAAGCCCAAAATGCCTGCAAAAACAAGATTCAAAACCAAAAATAGCGACCAACATATTTGCCAGGCGAGGCCGAAAATGCCTGCGAAACGATCTGGAAGCCAGGTGTCGAAGTGACAGTCACGACGCACCCGTGGGCGACACAGGCAAGGCTATTAGGGGCGATGGTGACGTAGATGCCAATTCGAACACAGAGAGCGAGTTGGTTTCATGTGCGCGCTGTTTGTTGGAGTCCTGGAAGGACGCAAGTCGTGCAGGCGGTCCAAGTTTGATGGATAGATATGTTACAGTTCCAAGGTTCTTGTGACTGGCTCTGAGTGCGCCATTCTCAACAGATTCCAATCGCGTCGCGAAAGCCAACCAAGCCAAAACTGCCACGACTGCAGTTGCAACGCACAGCCGTAGGCCGAAAAAAGCAATTCTAGAGGCGTCGCCCACCAGGATGGCGCGGCGGAAGCGTCATTTCCCGAACCTTCCATTCAAATTGGAGTCCAACAAAATAATCTGATGAGAATCGCGCCAAGCCCGCCCGGGCTGCGACGAGCTCTCCAGTTCCAAAGAGCCATCTTTCAGGCTTTGGGGTGTCTGCCATAGTTCAACAGGCTCCTCGCAGATTTCGTGTCAGCTCCAAAGAGCAGTTCTTACACGTTTTACTGACATCGTATAGAACAGGGCCAACTGCAAACATTGTTCCTAAGGTTTGCAGCTGGCGTCGTGATTACAAGCTTGCAACACCCGGATGGACGAGGCCCGGCGCCGCCCCGGCAGCACATAAGTACAAAATTCTGAACGACTCGCGGTGCCGAATCAAAGAGGGTCCCTGTCACACAACTTGCAACTCTCAGAAGTACACCCTTTTGCATCATCTGCTCAGCATTCTGCAAGCTGTGGCCATAGTTGACGGAACTATTTGGACGGTCTACAGCCAAGCCGCCCGGCTGTACGCGCTGCATCGTCCACGAGCTTGCGACGTCCGCAGCCACTACGAGAACCTTAAACACACGACATGTCCTCCTCCGAGGACATAAGCCGTGTTTGGCACTGCTTGACAAGATGCCGCAGAATGGCACCAGCTTCAAAAAATAACGCGTTTTGCGCGTGACAAAGGGAATAGCGACGCAACTTCAGATGCGCTCGCTGACGCCGTGAACATTTGAGACCTCCCCGCAACAGGGAGCCCTCCAATGCAAAATGGAAAAAAACTCGGCTTCAGATGTCTAACAGGGAAACGTCCGGATTGAGACGCGCTGAGGCGCTGTGATGACCGCGCGACATCACTAAAGCTGAGTTCATGTCGAGCGTTTGCGTGGCCTGCCTTCGGATGCGAATGGTTCCATTGTCCAGCAGCATTCAGCAGCGTGCGCGTGTGAAAAATTAGCCCAGAGCTGAGATGGGGACGCTGGTTCCTGCTGATATCTGCTGGCAGGGTCTCGCCAGCATTTACATGCGCAACTATTTCGATGAAAGATGTTTGAAAGCGTTTCAAACATCTTTCCTGGCCAGAGGCCACGCGCATGTGAATGCAGACAAAGAAAAGACGCATAGCAGCGTTAGCGTACGGAGGCACGCCGAGCGAGTAAGAGAAAAGCTGCGGGTGAGAAGAACGCGCAAAAGCCACAGAAGCGAGCCAGCAACTCCACCCCTCTCGATCCCCCGCCCCGCGCAATCGCCCAAGCATGAGTCGCAACTGGCTCGCAACCAATTTTCCTTCACCTGCGCTGCGGCACAACGGTTCGCGGCGGCGCAATACTTTGTCGGGGTGACAGGCGAGAAAACAGACAGACTAGCAGATAGTTAAGAGGGATAAGTAGATAGATAGATAGATAGATAGATAGACAGATAGATAGATAGGTAGGTAGATAGATAGATCGATACATAAACAGCTAGGTAGCAGATAAAACAGCTAGGTAGATAGATGGAGAACAAGTAGGCGGCCAACTTTGTGGCAACTGAGCCCAGCATCAGGCAAAAACAGATGGCGAGGATACACGGAAACGCTTTGCTTTTGGCTCGCAGCGTCTAACCTCTGGTAGCTCAGCCTGACAGCCTGAGCAACATGTCTAGCTGGGAGAGATTGAACTGGCCAAGAAGTTCACTGGTCCAAACAAGCAGGGAACGCGTCACGCGCCTTTAAGCTGTTTAAATCACGTCAAGGGTATTGAGACCGTCTTCTGCTGTTTTGTTTCACCCAAGAAAGGCACATGACTTTGCCACAAGGGACCACTCAGAACACCTTCTCCTTGGCATAACAGCCCACTACCAGGTTTCAAGAACTTACCCAGCAACGCAAGGGCTTGCTTCCGAGAAAGGCAACTTCACACGTGCACTTGTCCGAAAGAGACCCGGCAATGACAAGGCGTTGTTACACCTGCTAAACCTAGCGCCTTTTTGGTATGTGAAACGCTTCTAAAAGTAACCCAAAAAGTCGCTAGGCACCTTCCGTGCACAATCTGACCTGGGATAGGTTGCGTCAGATCACATTTCACAAGACCAGCTGCAAGATACTCAAGATGTCATTAGTGTCATCCAATCGGAGCTCTCCAAGCCACCTACCAGAGATTGGGTAGGCACACACGGAGGCAAAAGACTGCTGAAGCCATGTGTTGGGGACGGGTGTGAAGTTAAAATGTTGTTGTTTTTCTGCAGGGTGGTGTTGACCATGGAAAAGCTGGCGACTCCAACAGACACCAAAAACACAATGGAGTAGGGGGTACCTTTTGCCAGCAACCCACCAAGCACGCAGGCTAGTCTGGAGTTTGTGCCCTGAAGATGCGCTGCCGCAGCTGGCAACAAACATAAACCGTGGCTCCTTCCGGAGCATGCCCTGCGACTGCGACGTGGTCGGGATCATCATCAATGATGGTCGGCTTTCGCAGCCTCCGATGTTGGATCGGTCTTTGAGGATGACTCTCGCGTCTGCAGCATGATTCAGCAGAAGCTCAGATCTGCTTTCGCTATTTTGAAGGGCAACCGAAGCTGAAGTGTTGCCTAAGGAAGAATGTCATTCAGGGCCAGCCCAGGAAGCCCAAAAACCAAAAATTGGATATTTGAGGGTTTTCGCAGCCAGTGCGATCTGGCGGAAGCTGCCTCTCCTTGGGCGGCGTGAGCAAGGGGGAGCCCCCGTTTGTATTGCAGCAAGCTGTCCTAGACGCTTTAGGTTCAAGTCCGCCTTCAACGGCAATCTTCGTTGGAAGCAGGCGTGAAAGTGAGTAAATTGCGCGAGCTGGGCGGTCGGTCCCGCAACCCGCATTTTCGACGCACCAACCACCCCTCAACCAAGGTGTTTGATGCGCCAGCCACTGCCCACCCAAGATTTTCGATGCACCAGCCACTGCCCAACCAACCAGTGTTTTCGACGCGCCAAGGTTTTCGATGCGCCAGCCACTGCCCAACCAAGGTTTTCGATGCGGAGGCACGTCCCTCGGCCTCTTGCTTACAACAATGACACCATCGCAAATCTCCAAAACCCATGTCGCAGCAAATCTTGGTGCATCGAAAACCTTGGTTGGACAATGGCTGGTGCGTCGAAAAGCTTGGTTGGGCAGCGGCTGGCGCATCGAAGACTTTGTTTGGGCAGTGGCTGGCTCATCGAAAACAGGCTTGGCCGTGCGTCGGCATGTTGGTTTTCTGCGGGCAACAACCCTGGAAGGCTTAAGCTCCCGAGTTGTTTCAATGGGCTAACATGTGTAGCGATGGGCGCAGGGAACCCCCGCCCATCGCTTGCGAGCTTTTCGCTTTCCTACTCACACCTGATTCCTCCAAAGATTGCCCTTTATAAAGGCACACTTGAACCTAAAGCGTCTAGGACAGCTCGCTGCAACATGAACGGGCTTGCCAACTCTTCCTTCTGCTCACGCCGCCCGAGGGAGTCAGCTCTGTGTTGCGCCAGATCGAATGGCTGCCAAGGTCTCCAAACATCCACGGCGCTTTGGCGCCGCAGTTTTTGCAGTCTGCGACTTCCGAGCGCTATGGTTTTCGGGCTTCCTGGGATGGCCCAACACTTCAGTTTCGGCTGCCCTTGTTTTTGGCGAACAAAGACTTGCACTTCTGCCGAAATACTTCGCTGCTGGCGCCAGAGCTATTCTCGAAGACTGGGTGTGAGCCAACCAGCATCGGAAAAGCTGATCATCACTAATCTACTTTTTGATGAATGGGATCGCATCGCGGTCGGCCACGGTTTATGTTTGTTGCCATCTGCGGCGGCGCATCTTCAAGGGACATGCTCAGGACTAGCCTGCCTGCCTGGTGGGTTGGTGCAAAAAGGTACCCCCTACTCCGTTGTGTTCTTGGTGTTCGTTGGAATCACCAGGTTTTCCACGGTCAACACTACATTTCTGGAGGGCTCGTGTTTGGTGCAAATGGCATGTCAAACGAAAGATTTGCCTCTGACTGGTTCCAGGCTTCCTGGTTAGTTCAATCTCTCCCGGCTAGACATGTTGCTCAGGCTGTCAGGCTGAGCTAACAGAGGTTACGCTCTGCGCAAAAGCAACGAGTTCCCCTGTGTCTTCGCCATCTGTTTTGGCCTGCGGCTGGCCTCAGTTGCCACAAACTAGGACTCAGCTACCGCCAATTAAAACAATAGTAGATTGACAGAAAGCGATAGATGGACCGGTAGGGTTGGCTGGTAGGGTTGGTGAAGTTAGTTCGCCCTTAGCAAGATAGGTAAATAGATAAACGGATAAGCTGGAGAGATGATAGAGAAAAGGAAGAGATAGGTAGCTAAACTGCTGATTGGTTTGCCGATAGATAGAAAAATGAATTGATTGATTGGCGGGTACGTAAAAAAAACAGGTTTGCACAAATGAGATTGCTAGATTGGTCTGAAACAGACAATCAAATGGAAATGTAAGTAGAGAGAAAGAAAGATAGACAATAGATAGATAGATAGACAGATAGATCGGTAGTTGGATTTGGCGAATAGAGAGATAGACCGGTCTGGGAGATAGACAGACACAGAGGGAGAGAAAGATACATAGGGTGATACATAAATGGGTAGATAGATAACAGATGAACGGGTTGGCTGAGAAGAGACAAGGTTTGACAAGTTTGGACAAGGGCAGATGAGGCTGTGTTAGATGGTAGGTGTTCAGGGTGCGCGTGTGTCCTCCAAGGCGCCTTGCTAGCCAAAGCAAAATCTGCCCAAACCTGCAGCTTCGGACCGAATAAACAGTCAGTTTCTTCAAGCATCGTGAACTTCAGCTTTGCGAACTCCGGTGTCAAACTTAAAGCGTCAATTTCAGCATCAGCTCTCGCAGGCTCACGACTTCGGGCGGCCAGGCTTCGAACGTCAGCCTCAGTTTGCGTCAGGTCTTGGAAGAAGCCTTCGTCGGCATGAGAACGCTCCAGCGCGCCGCGCTGGTCGCGCTGTTTGTGTGTATGTGTGTTTCGGGCCGTCAGTCTGGCGAAAGCGCACGTGTCAACAGCAACGCACGCCCGTGTGTTTCGATCGCCTCAGCCGCATTTTCAGGTTCAACCGCCTGGCAGCTTCAAGCGAAGACAAAAAATGCACGACAAAGCAAACTTGACAATAGTGCCAAAATTTGTTCAGGAGCATCAACCGGAGCTTAGTTTGCGCCAATGCCAGAAATTGAGCGCGCGTAAAAACTGTTTGGTTGCCTGAGCTGGCACGCAGAACAGCCCTTTTTGCGCAATATTTTTGTCGGCTCCCAAACCATGCCTGCGTTGGAAAAATCATTTTTGGGGTGGCCAGAGATAGCAACTTGCCTTTCACGCTTGCAAAGATTCAGCGTGACATGTCACAACGGAAAATGAAACAGCTCAGCACGCATCAGGCACTGGTCTAGGCAGTCTTGGAGCCCGTGCGGGGGCCCCCTTGTCACGGGGCAGGCCAATTTTTGGTGGCTCTGGAGCCCTTGTCGTTGCGTGAGAAGCTTAGCTTCCCGTTGAAACCTTGGCGGATGTCGAGGCCCAGGCACGCCTGCAATCGCGCGCATCAACAGGCTTTGCGGCTTGCTACGACAGCAAGTGAAGTCAGCAAAGAGCTCTTGCAAGCTCCTGCACTTTACTTGGTGCAGTTGCAGCCACTGCCGCAAAGTCTGCTGCACCTTCTTGCAGTTGTTGAAGGCCTCCTTGTTTCCGCGCTGGTCTGGGCAGCTTCTGAAGGCCTGGCTGACACTGCGCAGAAGCCCCAAATACCACAGGCAACTCCACCAGACTGCGTGAAGGCGACACATGCGGTTTCCCCAGGACGCGAGGCGGCGCCATCGTAAAAAAGCGACGCCGATTGTTGAGCGACAAAGTCTTCTCGATTGCCCGCAGACTTCAGGCCGGCGCAAGCTTGCGCGCGCACGCTGCTCGCACCATGACTCGAACGAACTCCTTCAAAGGCGGCTCCAGAGTCTGCACAGGCTTTGGCTCTTGCGCAGCAGTTCGCGCGGCGCTTTAGGCTGCAGGCGGAACCGAAACCGTGACACACTCCTTGGCGCGAACAACTTGCCCCGATGTGGCGCAGCCCCCGTTCTGCCTCAGGTAGAACAAAGCGCCGAAGCTTGTCAGGTCGTTTCTTAGAGGGCGCTTTTTGGACGCTTGCTGGGTAAAGTTTTTACGGTAAATGTTGTACAGCTACAGGCAAGCGCTTAAAACAGCAGGCTTGCTTGCTTCATGCGCTTGAAAGGTATGAACTTCGGTTCTCACGTCAATCGCCGAGCCAATCAACCCCACTCTGCGATTTGACATTTAGACCCTAAGAGTCTGTCACACGTGTACTTTGGCGCGACGACACATAGACATTCCCATGCTGACCTCGATAGGCCGCCACGCTGCAAGGTGGAAACACATGACGCATTTGTAAGTTGGAGATAGGAGGCGGAAGCTGCCAGGGACGATGAGAAGCTGGATGACCAAATTACATCAGCTACAAACGCCAGCTAGACATTGCGCGCCTCAACATAGTGTGAAAACCTGGCCTGGCCCTGTGTCGCTTGGCTGCAGGGAATTGCACAGTGTTGGGAGGGAAGTTGATGAGCAAATAAAAATGGTTGATGGCAGTGGCTGGGTTCCAAAACTTGGTGAGAACAATTCGGCTCTTTCCAAGCTTCTTTGTGCGGTATTGGTTTCTGTTTGATGGCCGATGAGAGGGCGGGGCCTGGGTCGGGATAAAAGAAGCTCACGAGGCCCACATCTTTAATCCAGCGCGCACCAAGAAATCAACACCCAAAGAGTTCAAACATGCCAGACGTGTCTCGGGCTCCACTCTTCCTTTCATAATTAACATTCAATATCATGCTTGAAGTGTGTCTAGTTGTTTCATCAATGTGCATATTACATGCTGGAAAATTGATCCGTTGCGCATGACATTCATGTCAATCTTGACATTACGTAAGACTCCAGGGTTGTAGTGGTTGGATGGCATGCCCCCTCCCGCCGCTGACCTTGCAAACTACCAAAAACCAAAAAAAGCAACTTTCGTGTCATGACTCACATACTGAGTATAACGCCGGCCCACTCAAGCGGGAACCTTATCCTGTTTGAATTCAAATACTGATCACCCTGTTGAATAGCACTGTACAAGAGAACTACAGTAGTGGGGCTGCTAGCTGAGTATCATCTATATGGGTCTCCTGGTGAGGTTGGTGCTGCTATGTCAGGCAAGTTGCGCCGATGTCTTGTCACTTTGGCGGTTCAGGTACTTCTGCTTTTCGTGCGTTGCAGTTCCAAGCCCTCTTGACAACCTTGCACCAACCCGCCCAACTGGAAGCCTGTACCAACCCAACGGCACATTCCAACCAAACAAAAAACAGCTGAATTTTGCTGAGACAGACCAAACCAAACCAAGCATGCCCAAGCAAACCCCCTCGCCAT
Source organism: Effrenium voratum (assembly GCA_963377175.1). Taxonomy (NCBI): domain Eukaryota; class Dinophyceae; order Suessiales; family Symbiodiniaceae; genus Effrenium; species Effrenium voratum. Next base: position 192,259 of record CAUJNA010000278.1, read on the forward strand.
CTAGTCACATCTGCCCAACCCCGCCAACCCTATCAAACCCAGTCCGGCCCAAACCAACCAGCATCTAATCTAAGGCGAGAAGCAAAGCAATCGCAGTGGTGTTTATTCACCAGCATATTGAATGATCTTGACATGATACTATCCTACCTAGCCAGTGGACACACAGTTTTTGGGGAACAAGGAGCTACAACTATGTGTTTGATCCGTGAGGGTTGCTGCTGTGCACGAAGTGAGCAGCCACCATGAAAAGGAGTCACTGTGTAGCTGTCTTGTCCGCAAACAAGGCAGCAAAGCTGTCAGAACCCATCGGCCGGATTTCTTGCTTGTGGTTCAAAACTGTAACATAGCGACAAATGTGACACTTCAAAGCTGCAATCTTACAGCTTTGAGCGGTCCGACGCCGAATGGCAAGCACCGCTCATGATGTCTGCCAGCAATGGCATTGCTTCCTTGAAGCCACACCCTTGGATTTATCCAAGGAAATCACTTGAGCTCAACCCAACAATAGGCCGGGAAAAGGTGCGCAGCAGAGGAATAGAGCAAGAACACACTGAGCGTTCCTACAGTTTGGCGCACTCCTGAAAACTCTCAAGCTAAAGGCCACAGCCCCAGGCCCCCCTCATTCGTTTGAGTGCCACAGTGCCGAAGAAGCCTAAACTCCGAGCCTATCCTTCGCTTGTCACTCCTCCCCCAATCTCCCCCAATCGACTCCGCCCAGGTCCGAGCTCTGCCCGGGGCGCCGATGCGCAGCTCCGTGGTCCTGGAGGCCTGGAGCAGAAACTGCTGGCGCTGCTTCAGAAGCTCCAGGAGCTCCTGGCGGCGAAATGCGCGCGGCGCTTGGCGCTTGGCTCTTGGAGCTTGGAGCTTGGAGCTGGAACTGGGGAGACCAGAACAACACATGGCCCGAAGTTTAGTTGCAAAACCCTTTGCTGGACATTTAGGTGAAAAAACTCATGTCCACCACTTTGGAAGCCCTATTGAAATTGCGAGCCATTTGATTCCCCCTATTATACAGTAGAATTGGGGAAACCATTCGTTCCTCATTTGTTTGGATGCAGTTTGTAGGCAAGCAGGCGACTTTCCAACGTAGCTAACAACAAAGGGGAAGCCACCAACGGGGCCCCCGAAACTTTCCCATGCGTTGCCTTGAGCCTAGAAGGGCCTAAAAAAGCTCAAGGTGCTCCTTCATTTGCCAGCCTGCAGTTTTGGGAAAGCAAGAATCCGTATTGCAAAAGTTGTGAAATTTTGCTGAAAGAAGCAGAAAACTGCTAGGTACCTGGCGTGTAGACAGCCGTGGTGGTTTCAAGGGATTTTTCGGGCATGCACGCAGCGTTCTGCGTCGGCGTCACAGTGTGTTTCGCAGCACGCACTGTTTCTCTCTGGCGCAACGCACGTTTTTGAAGTCCAAAATGTTGCCCTATTGGAATGACATCACTGTAAACGTTTAATTGGGGGGGTTTTAAACAGGCACGTCCCCAAAAGGCCCAAAAGTTTGCTTCTTTTTTTTAAGGGGGAAGGGCTTGGCTCAAGATCACACTGCTGGCGAAAACATATACTTGACATGCAACTAAAAGGTGCCAAGTGATGCCCAGGTACTCCCGTGTCAATTGGAGTCGTGGGGAATTGGCACAGACCCAGCAAGCGTCTAGACAAAACAAAGGCAGAAGCAGTCAAAGCAGGGGCAAGGTAGCCACCAACCGTGCAAACGTACCGAGACCAGGCGGACGCAAGCGAATGAAGATGTTCAGTCAAAGAAGTAAAGCAAATCGGACCACGGTGGGAATCAATGGAGGCAAGAATTACGAATTCAAGCACAGAATCTCCACGCGAAATGGTGCAGAAAACGTCAAGATGATGGTCCAAATACAAGCAGACCAAACCCTCAAGAGAACCTCAGACCGGTTTAGGGGTGGAAACTAGCCAAACGCAAACGCACAGAAACAAAGACACTTCAAAGCATACGCATCCATGGCGCTCACATTGAGCCGAAACAAGAAATGACCCGTCTCGGCAGCCACCGCAAAACAAGACAGGGTGTTCCAAAAACTTGCGCCCAAAAATACAGCTCAACAGCCGAACCTTGACATCAATCCCCCCCCTCCCTCCCCCCCACCCCATAAGCCGCGCAAACAGCAGCTAAATTAGACAAAATGTTCCACACCAACACAAAAAGAAGTGCGCGCCAAAGGGCAAAACAAAAGCAAAAAAAAAGAGCTTAAAACACCACGGCCGTCTACACGCCGTGCACCAACTGCAAGTCTTTGGCTTGAGTTGGGTGAGTCACGACGCCAGCCAGTGGAGTTTCTGCAATCCGAGGCAGCTGAAGTCGCGCCTCCAACTGCTGGATGCCAGACTTGGCGCCCAGAACGGCTGTGCACCTAGTGGCCCATGAAGCCATGCGAGGCTGACGCCGGGCGCTGAAGTTGGGGCACGCTGTGTGCCGTCGACGGAGCACTGCTTCAAATGCCATCCCCTGGTTGTTGTCAAAGTGTGTTTGAAAGGACTCGTCCTTCGATCCAGATTAGACCCAATTCTTGAAGCAAAAAAAGAGGCAATAGGCCATGAACCCACCAGGCCTGTTGGCAACAAGACGTGCTGTTTCCGTGCGACTTGGGGTGGGCCGGCCTCTGCACCGCTGCCTTCACAAACTCCACCGCTTGCTCCACCTGCACGCTGGCACTGAACACCAAAAGGCCAGAAGGACGCACCCAGCACGACCCGTCGGAGCAAAGGCGCCAGTGGCTGGCCTCTTCGCGAGTCTTGTCCACAGCGCTTGTTTCAGGCTTCTGAGGCGTCTGAGTCTTCTGCGCCTTTGGACCCAACCAGAAATGGTTTTGGCCGGCTGTCAAGTGCCCAGATTCGAGTAAGGCCACTGCTTCAGAACCAACCGGGCTCTGCGCGCTCGTTGCAGCCTGCAAAGCAGAATCAGAAGGAAAGCCTGAAATCATGTGCGCAAGCTTCAAGGATCCACCAGCCCCATTTTGCAGAGCGCATTGCACGACTCGTTAAGTTGCATCGCTTGCCTCGCTTGTTCTAGTGTACTTTCCGTGAAGCCACACTTTGATGTGGGGTCTCCTGCCCATTTGTCAATCCAGCTGCCTGTTGCATGAGCCTCAAATAATTCTACTGTGGGAGCTAAGTGCAGAAACTAGCACTTGGGTGTGCCTGTTTTTGATGGTGCCCTTTTTTGGTGGTTGCAGGAAAGCCACCATTTTGGTTCTCCCACTTATCATTGTAAGGGCCGCCTGCAGCTCCACCAAGAGCTCATCTGGCGACTTCGGATCGTCCCAGGGCACCTGAAGCAACCCGATTCACCGGGCAAGAGACTGAACCCCAAGCGCTCAAGATGTGGCTGTGGGTCAAAATCAAACAACCAGGGGACCGCAGAATTTAGTTCATATGTCCATTTACCAGGGTTGAATTTTGGGTACCTCCCGCTGCCATGTGTTTTGTTCAGTGGGATGGGCACTCTCTGCCTGCATAAGTTGTTTGCGTTGCACGTGGCTGACGTCAGCTGCAAACTCGATGCACAGTCGCAGGACTCTGAAACCTTCATTGCTACGCCTGGCCTTCCAGCCCGTACGAGGCGGCGTCAGCGAATGCGCAGCGTGTCTTGCCCAAACCTTCACTCGCGTCATCAAAAGAAACTGTCCGAATACATTGTCTGAAGCTGCTCAAAAATGTTGCGTCGTTTGTCACCAGCCTGCAAGCCGCCCAGCTCGCTGCCAAACCACCAACCGCTTTGATCAACGCCGTCCCTGGCAAGGCTACTGCATCATCTCCAGGAGACTGAAAACCAGCCGCGTGAATCTCTCCCACAGATGTGGTTCATCATGAAGTGTCAGGAAGACATAGTTGGAAGCTACTCTTCCTGGCCACCTAAGCATCCCAGCCTCTTATCCCAGAAGTACAGGAAAACCTTGTCAGCCTTGGCATCCACCGGCGCAAGCCTTCCCTCTTACAAACAAAACCAGTGCAGCAACAGGAAATCCTGTAGAATGCCAGTGACTGAGTCATTTCCGGCCATGGGGCCACTCCCTTCGCTCAGGCTGACTGGCCCTCGGCTGAGCGCTGGTGACACCAACTTGGGCGCTGGCCCCAGTACCGATACGCTCATAGTACCTGGCACATCGATTGATAGGCAAAGGAATTGGGTTGCCTTTGCTGCTGCTGTTCTTGCTATTGGCCAGGTATTACTTGGCAACGTGATGCGAGCCAACCCACCAATATCATGAGAATTGCAGTTAGGCTACAGCGAGAATCGCACAGCTCGACTCTAACTGTGCCCCATGCCTCCTGCCATGGTTGGCACCAACATCCACGTAGTCACCAACCTGGGACAATGCTGGAAAATAGCTGGCCATATTGTAAGTATCAGCACACCAGCATGTGAAGCACTTAGCTTCAAACTTGATTTTGTAAGCGGGTTTTCGTCCACCCCAAAAGGGCCCGATGTGCATTTGTCCAAGAGCACAGGCCACACTGACTGAGATCCGCGCCAGAATGCTAATACCTCGTCTCAGCATTGCAATAAGTACAAGGTCCCAGCCTTTGAATTGATCTTCTCCGAATTCTAAAGTTGCAGCAGTATCGATTGCATTCTGCAAGAGTTGGGCAAAATCCAAGCCAGCATGTCTTGCCAAACATTTTCTCAACCAAATCCCAGCGCAAAAGCACGTGTGCCAACTGCAAATCATGTATGCTTGCCAGGATGCCGACAATGGTACAGGCCTGCCCAGGACTTGCTCGGCTTCAACCGACGCGAGAAAGAAACCACAAAGATCCAACAGCGAACATCATCAAAAGGAATGGTTCAGCTCAATACAGCTCCCGCCTCTGTCGTCGATACTTTGAGACCCGGCAGCTTCCCTGTGGCAGGGCTAGCTTGGCTAGCCTGGCTAGCCTGGACAGGGCCAGCCTGGCTCACATTTATGCATCGCTGAGCTGGGGGTCATTTTGGGTTTCTGGAAGTCGAGCGGCCAGACCATGCCCCCCTTCACACTCTCTCTCTCTCTCTCTCTCTCCCCCTCTCTCTCTCTCTCTCTCGCTCTCTCTCTCTCTCGCTCTCTCTCTCTCTCTCTCTCTCTCTCTTCCACATGAGGCTCGTGTCCCTGCGGCGCCTGGTGCGGACGCTGCGCCTGCTGCGCCTGCTGCGCCTGCTGCGCCTGCTGCGCCTGCTGCGGACGCTGCGCCTGCTGCGCCTGCTGCGGACGCTGCGCCGGCTGCGCCTGCTGCGGGCGCGGCGCTTGCTGCGCCTGCTGCGGACGCGGCACCTGCGGCGCCTGCTGCGGACGCTGCGCCTGCGGAGCCTGCAGCTCTGTCTTCACCTGGCTGTCACTTGTTTTAAGCAAGTTCTGCAAGGCCGGGCCACCTGCATTTCGCTCCTGCCTGCACGTTAGATGGCGCTCGCGGCACGACCTCCAGTGCACGTGATGAGCCATTCTACAAACGAAGCAGCTGAGTTCAACCTACATCAGTATACACCTCAAGCCTCTCTCTAATGCCCGACCCTCATCTAACTCGTGCCTGGGGCTGGAGTTGCGGCCTTGGGCTGACCGCGCTGACAGCCTCGGAGCAAAACGATTTCAAGTGTGGAAATCTGAACGCGCCACTGGGCACATGCCTGCAACAAAAAAGAGAACACAAACACAAAACATGGTGCATTCCTGAAGGGAACCTCCATGCGTGCATGTTGGCTGCGCAAGCCCAATGAACGGCTGTCTCTCTGAATTGTGGTTTCCACGTGCATCCACACATCATCGCATGCTTTGGCAAGCGTTCGCACGTCTGAGCATCTTCCTGTCGATGACTTTCCGAGCAAAGGCATCTGACCATCGACAATGCATCGTGGATATATGTGTTTGTCTGTTCATCCGCCCGTCCCTGCCTGTCACCACAGATCTTCACGCATAAATAAGTGCTTATCTTCGTTGCTCTTTCGTGTTTGCGCACGTCCTTGCAATAAGTGCTTATCTTCGTTGCTCTTTCGTGTTTGCGCACGTCCTTGCCTGTTTGTTAGTCACCTCTGCATTGTTGCATGTCTGTGGGACAGCACAAAATGCCTGTTCTTTGCAACACATGCCTCTTTTTGTGTGCTGCTTCCACTCTCACTTCGATGTGCGAAATGCGCGCTGCCTGTGGCCTCTCACTCCTATGTTCAAGCGCTTGTCTTGAGGGAAGGGGACAGCTGGATCTTCACCTGGTTTCTCCCGAGCTAAGTCGAATTCCCGCTGCGAGTCGCGCATTCCCGCCCATTAAGCCCATCCTTAAGCCTGAGCCCCGCGCCGGGGCCTTCTGGAGGCCAGGCCTGACAAGGAAACGTTGCCAGTTGGCTCCTTAAGCCTTCCATAGCCGTCCACTGACAAAGGTGTGCAAATGAGAATGTGGTGCCACATCGCTGGTCCAACTGAGCAGGAATGTTGTGTGTCATATTTTCTCTGAGCGGGAAGCATTTCTACAAGTTCACCTGTCCCCACCCCGCCTCCATGCAGGCCGGGGCGCTGCTCGGGGAATGGCTGGCGACCGCCCTGAATCACTGAAGAGATACGAAATTCATGCGAAAGGTGCAAAAGAGAATAGATATGAAGACACATGCGTGGAATCCCAGTTCAGGCGATTCGATTCGCTCGATAGCCCGAACCCCGGTTCAGCGCCTGGGATCGGCTGCCATGCCCTCACGCATTCGAGGCGAAGCTGGTTGCCATTTTCTTACATCCCCCTCACCTTGCCAAAGGCGTCGGGTGTGGCTCAAAAACTAGACACCTGGGGGTACGCAGGTTTTAGTCTACTTGCCTATTCTCCAGGGTTCCAATTCGCCCTTGTCTGACCCATCCGACGCAGTCAACCACCGTCTTTGCACCTCATACGCCGTCTTTGCACCTCATGCACCTCGCGTTTTCTGCCCTTTCAACGGCTACCCTTACCAGCCCAACAGCTCCCGCCTAGGCCTGGGCTGCGGCTGCATCGCGGTGCGTGGCTGGAGCAAAACGGAGCGAGCCGAGAGGATCCGTTGGCTGGGCAGACACTCTCCCGCCTGTGTTCGTGATGGCGGTGTGTACACAAAAACGCTTGCCGATAAAAGGAGACACCTGATTTGCAAATCACCAAGACTTTATGAGTCAGATTGTCTACGTATACGTGTATTTGTAAGTGTGTGTGCGCAGCTTGTATATCCTGTATGAATATGTATGTCTGTGTGTGGTTTGCGCTACTCCATCCAATTTCAAGCTGGATATCCATGCCTTCGGGCTGCTGGTCAACGGCTGAGCCGCTAAGCTGCGGCGCTGAAGAGAACAACCCTGGTGCCTCAAACCTCCTTGAGCAGGTACGCCTAGCCAAGATCTTCCCGGTCGAAAAGCCTGCTTCCACATTCCGCAAGCATGCAACGACAAAGTGGCTATCCGCAAAGGAGTCTTGTTAATGGAACCCACTTGAAAGGAAACAAACAGAAAAGCGCCCATTTCAGGGTTCTCCCAGTTAGAGACAAGCTCGCAACATACCAACTCTCCCACGTTTGTCTCTGCGGCTAATCATTTTAACCCCGACGAAAGCTTCGTGGAGTTCCAGCGCGAGAGCCACAAGAAGCTGCACGAGACGTCGCACGAGACGTTCGAGCCGAGTTGGGTGAGCGCCTATCGGCCGTCCTGCACCGATACGATTTCAACTCGCGCACCTTGAGGATCACATGGAGTCTGAAATGTGAGGGAGAGCTGCCATCAATCTGTATTGCATCCACAACCCTG
>CAUJNA010000278.1:214032-224032 GCA_963377175.1 Effrenium voratum
GTGTGTGTGTGTGTGTGTGTGTGTGTGTGTGTGTGTGTGTGTGTGTGTGTGAGTGAGTGTGTGTGTGTGTGTGTGTGTGTGTGTGTGTGTGTGTGTGTGTGTGTGTGTGTGTGTGTGTGTGTGTGTGTGTGTGAGTGTGTGTGTGGGTGTGTGTGTGTGTGTGTGTGTGTGTGTGTGTGTGTGTGTGTGTGTGTGTGTGTGTGTGTGTGTGTGTGTGTGTGTGTGTGTGTGTGTGTGTGTGTGTGTGTGTGTGTGTGTGCGGAGTGGCAGAATACCCTGCCACCAAAACCTTTTTCCGTTGCAGCAGGGGACCTTGTTGATGCGCGGGCAGCATTGAAGGGACCTGCGCCAACGAAGACGCCCTTCTTTGCTGGTGAAATCCAACGGGACGCCGTTGGACGTACCTGCAATTGTGATGTTTGTGAATGTCCTTTTGGTCCCCTCCCTGAACCGCCGTTGCTTCTTTGTGCCCCTGTTAAAGTAGCTACAGGGAAGCCAAGTGTATTGCAAGCCGAAACTTATCGCACTCGAGACTTATCAGTTGTACTCGAAACTCAAAAGATTAGCACTCTCCATCTGGAGTTCAAGTGTGTACACCCCATTCGTGGGGAATCCTCGGGTGTACCCATTGTGTGACCCCGGGCCGGCTCTGTCGGAAAATTTGACCTCAACGTGCTTATCATAGAACAGCGGAATTTCACATTTAACCAGGAACGAGGTTTCACTAAAGGGAAGACAGCCGTCAGATCATAGAGACGTCTCACTCGGTCTGCTGCTGGCTGCTGGCTTGAACTTGCATGGACTTGCATTTTATCGGACTTGTTCCTCTCAAGAGTGTGGAGTTGCGGTTTTGCATTTGTTGTGCCATCATGTCTCGACGTGATGATCGAGATAGATCTAGGACTCGGCGCAGACGTGATCGGAGTCCTTCCCCTCAAGCTCGCAAAGCACGCCGACGTGAACACAATGACAGCCAGGTCTTGGAGAACATGGATTGGAACAACCTGGTATCATGGCAACACAATTCCGGCTACAACTCTGCCAACAACTTTCCGATGATGCCTACCAACTTTCAATCGACTCACAGCCCCACACAGCAATTCCAACACCCAGCGATCAACTACATGATGCCGATCCCTCCAGACCCCACGCCAACCAAGTTCATGCCACCCGTGATGCCACCACCGGTCACTACTTCCCAACCTACACCGCCACCTGGACCTCCTGCGGCTCTACCGGTTCGTCCTCAGAAAGCCTGGCTTACACCTTCGCCTGACTGGACACCTGGAGATGGCATGTTTGATGTCAATCAGCTCTACAACTTCAGCCTGCCCATGACCGTTGCCAACACTCCGCATGGCAACCTTCGCGACATGTCAGGCATGGATATTAGGGACGTACGCCTGGTTCAGGTTATCCACGGGGGCCTCACCAACTGGCTGCTCAGGCCGTTTGCTCACGGCAGATTCGTGACGTGGGAAGGCTTTCGCACTCGCACCGAGGCCTTACTTTGGAGTACCTGTTCCAAACTACTACGAAGATCACAGTCACTCAACCTGCTCACCCTGGAAAAGGACCTTGCCAACTCGCTGGGTCTCAACATCGATGACTTCAATCAGCGCATCAAGGTTCATGACCATTTGGCCAGCTTGGTACTTCAATTTCTTCAGCAACATCACACCTCTCTCGCACCTGCCACCCAGACAGATGACATGGTCAAAAAGTACAATGATCTAAATCGTGCGCACGAACTGCTCCAAGCTCAGTATTCCGCATCGCTGCGCGCTTCGACCTCTCCCACGATGACAAGCCAGAAGGATGATGCAGAGTTGGTTACACCGCCACCGGTCAACCACACACCATCCTCGTCACCTGCCAGCTCCCTTCCTACAGCCAGCGCAGCGGCCCTTGATGGCAAGTCGTTTGATAGCGCGGTGCAACCTCGGATCATTCAGTCTCTTCACGGAGTGTCGTCACCGACGTCCAAGCCGGCGGCGTCACAATTGCTCACCATGCACAGCACGCCGGATGAAGTTGTCAAGTACTACACATGGACCAGTGACCAACCTCGCCTTTATCTCAAGCAATCGCCCACAACTACCACTTTGGCATCGCTGGTTAAGTGGGCCAATCACCCGTCCCGGCTCAACGGCAACAAGTCATTAGATTCTATGGCGACGCAGCTCCTTCAGGCGCGTCAACGCATGCCGAAAGGCGACGCACCCACTCTCGGGGCGATGGCGGCTTCGTGGGGACTGGAGCCCGGCTATCTTACCAAACTCACTGAGAAGGCATTGAGTCACCTCATCGTGACCGCTCGCCTACTATGTGGATGAGAAGGCATCATAATGACCTTCGTTCTCTTATGAGCCCGGAGCGGCAACAATGTCACGGATGAGTCCAGGTGAAAACTCGTCCGTCAATTTTCTGCGTTGCACCAGTTTGATCTTGTACTTGCTCGTTCTTGCATTGCCTTTTGTGTGATTGTCTGTGCAGCTTGTATTCATGTCGCCGCCTTGTGGTAGATTTCATTGGTTGTATCTCACCATGTTGGATGAGCTTCGCCGCTGCGGAATCTATGATGATGTTGCACAATGGCAGTCGCTGGACGACCTTTTACACTCGTTGACCATGTTCTCTACGTGCTGGCAGTACTGTTTTCCTGGACTACCACCACCGTCGATTCCAACTGAGGAGTACGAATCAATCACACAATTACCGTGGCTGGGTCTCCTCGAAGTCTTAGTTGTGGTCCGGATAGCCCTTCAGATTCCGAACCACGCTATGTCACACTCTCAGCACACCGTGGCCAACAGGTATGAGCTTCACAGATGCCGGTGCACTGCCTATTTATTGATTAGTTCCTTACAACGTCTCATTTCACAAGATCATGGCTACTTTCCGCCGTTCTTTGAAGTCCTTCACTTCTACAAGACTTCTCTCTTGTGTGAAATCATGCACTCCACTTTTGCTGACACGCGACATCTTCGCTCATTGCGGGCACGATTTCCTGACCTCTATGACTTCATACACGATCCAGGTCATCATCAACAACCGTGCGTCTACATTCGACTTTCGCCATGGCACACACCCTACTATGTTGGGGCGACTGATCAGGATGTTCTACGTCGTGAACACTCACGCAGTCGCAAATTTCTACAACTACTTCGTGGACGGCATGCCTTCTTCGAACCAGCGCTTCACTACTGGAAGAGATCCAATACTTACTGGCTCTTCTGCGCTGTTCCGGTGGAAATCAAACTTCCTGTTTCCTTGGTTTGGGTTCAAGAAAGTAAATGGCAATACTTGCTACGCCCGCATTTGAATGCGCCCTGGGTACACAGAATCTTGCGAAAGGTGGGCTTCCGGGAACATCTCGTGGATTTTCGACGTCACTCGTTGTCGTCTCCCACTTCCCTCAGCTTGCACAAGCGCTTTCGACGACGACTACATCCGGATCTCCAACGGCAACTACGACCTGACATGCTGGATGACATTCAGGCCCATTACTCTATTCTCTATCAGCTGGGATCCAATACAGGAGCATCGTTCCAAGTCATGCGTGACCTACTGTCGGCAGCTTTCCCTCCCACTCAGCTGTACTACTTACTGCGGCTCGCAGTCTTTGTCAACGAGCCCTTCCGCTCCAAGGCGCAGAAACTCCTCGCCCAGGTGTTGCGCAAACGACGGCTACAACCACCCACCACTTTGACACAGCTACTCCTACCGCCGCTGCATGTCCGGAATTGGAAAGCTCTACTTGGCACATGGCTACAAAGCTGGATTGCTTCTCATCGGGATCTGTTCCCTTCTCTTTTCCTTCCAAAGATCCGGGTGGTGGAAACTCGCAGTGCCACGTTGGGCGACAAGATATACAACTACCGCACATGGCAGCGCAGATGGACTCCTGAAACATCCTTTCCGTGTCGCTGTTTGGACATCGATGATCACCATATACACCGAGCACATGGTCATGCTGTAATATGAGTTTTCTCGCATCAATGCGGACATTGACATGGAAATCATGGCCGCCTCAATGAAGGATCAGTATTTCGGTGATGTCGACTTATTACATCAACGTTTCACCACGCAACTTCGCAAACTTGCTCGTCGCTGGCATGTACATGGTTCCAGTCTTCTTTCAGATCTGCAGCCGGTTTTGACTCAGTTAATGGACACTCATCGAACTAACCTCCAAGATCGGGCTTATTGGTCATCGACATCGTTGTAGCGCACTGTGGCTTCTATGTCTTCGTGGATTGTTATCCCAGCGGATCATTTTCCCTCCCGCGCACATGTGATTTGTCCGTCCCTGTTTGCCATACTGATGCGGAAGACATTTTGCTCGGGGGATGTCTTCTCGCTTTGCCGTGAATCCGCAGCATCTTTTCGCTCTGAAGTGGTAACCACGGTACCTTCTCTCCTACGTCAACGATATGCATGGGGACTTCGACTTCAAGCACCGCTGCCCACAGCGCGCATCCTCCCAAAGCCGACCAAGGACTGGCAGAAAGCACGACCCATCATTTCATTCTTTCGCACATGGGCAGCTCCCTTCCTCACGGTCTTCGGCGCACTCATATTTGAACTTACCAAAGCTGCCTTTCCCGACATTGCAGGTCAACTTCCAGTACAAGAACTTGTCCAGCAGCTGTGGGAAGCGCTGTCAAAAGCAGATCCCGATGAGTACATCCACCTGGTGTCGCAAGACCTGTCAGGCTTCTTCACGTCCATTCCTACGGAACGATTCCACCAGGCGCTGCAAGTGCTTCTCCATCGATACGATCAAGTTGTTGGCCTTCGCAGTTCCTCTCAATGGTCAGTGTACGAAGTAAAGTCAGATCATCGACGCATGTTCAAAGGAAAGTGGCGCCGTCAAACCAAGATCCCTCGAATTTTTCGTGAACAAGATCTCCGGCACCTTCTGGACTTTGTCATTGACAACAGTCACTTCGAGATCAACGGATACTTGTTCCGCCAAGAACGGGGAGTCGCTATGGGATCACCAGCCGCGCCACCGTTGTGCAATTTGGTTGCTACGGTTGAGGATTTCTTCTGGCACCAAACAATGATGTTCTCTGCGGTTTTGCATGCCCGACATTGGTGTGATCTGGCATGAGCGCTACGTCGACAATCGTTTCATTCTCCTTCGAGACTCAGCCCCACACTCACCCGTGCTCATGAATTTTCTTTCCCTGGAATTTTATCGCCCACCAGTGATGCTTGAGGTTCAACATGATGACAAAGTGCTGGGCTATCGATGTGATTCTTCTTCCAGAACTATTACACCACAGCTACCTGATCATCCCTCCCAAATCAAAGGAATTCGGAGTGCCAATGATCAGATGTTTACTTATTCTTCTTGGTCTTCTCGCTCATGGCTCATCATACGCGGTGCACAACCGGCGGTTCAGCAGCAGCACGGACTCGACGCTCTCAAACGCCTTTATGAGGCCAAAGGTTTTGAACCCCACCTTCTGCGTGACGTTCGGCGTCGACTCGGGACAAAATCTGCATGTGAGCTTGTCATGCTGTCTCTTCTTGTGCATGCTTGTGACAGTTGTTGATGCATTGCGTTGTGTTTGCATGTAGCTGGCTCAGAACCATGGCGGAGTACACGGTCACCAGTCTCTTACGCTCTGACGGATCAGCGCAAACCACGAGCCGCGTGACGCTGCACCTTCCCAACTTCATCAACGGCAATGAGATGCAAATGTTCATTCGGACTCACGGATTAGCACACCAGCAAAGTGTGCAATCCCACGGCCCATCCCGTGACGCACCAGCACTCACTGGACAGCCCCGATCGCGTTCCCCCCGGTCCCGAATTTCGCGGATCCAGCTCACACCGGGCCCGCAAGGGAATTCAGATGAGGAGGAGGATTGGGGTGAATGGAGGAGTGATGGGAGACGCGCCCATAGCGATCAAAGGAGGCCCCGCTCGCCTCCGTTTCCTCCTGCTCATGGCAGTCCTTCTGAGAACCGCATCGCGCTGGTGCCTCTCTCAGTTCGTCGGCAGGTGCCTGATTTGGGCAGTCATCGCTTCAAGCTGCGCACTGGGTGCCGGATCGAGGAGATTGCCATCGTAGTGAATGATGTCCTCTACTACACCTTGCCCTCGATTGCCGCCTTAGTATTTCCTGAACCTGAGCTGTTGAAGAAATCATGGGAGTCGGTCTACAGGAGCCTCATGCCGCATCGCCGCAGCATCATCGAAGATGAACAGCGGGTCAAGTCCATTTCGGAGTTTCCGTTTGCTCAGCCACCACATGGGGTCCCGGGACGCTGGACGGATCAAGTGGTCAGAGACATTTCTGACTACTTCCAGATCTCCCCGAGGTCACTACCGCAGCAACTCATCGTACAGCTCGGCATTTGCGAGGAAAAGTGGCCATATATCAGCAGGACCACACGGACGTTTCACCACTTCTCCGCGGACAAAAAGAACTCGCAGAAGAACCTCTTTGGGATCATCTTCTCGTTTGAGCCACGCCGATTGTTGCCGGACAAGCATCGCACCCAATCGCAGTCGACATTTTTCTGGTCCCACAACACCAATATGCAGGCGGCCATGCAAATCCTGCGTGATGAGGAGCTGATCAGACCCTCAAAGTGGCAAGAACACCCTTCCCCCAATCGTGAATGCTCCAACTGGAACGAAGTCTGGTTGCCTCCGATGGGATTTTACTGCAGGGGCAGCCTCCATTCTCAGGAAGCGGCAATCCATTCTGCAGCGCAGTTCGGGGGAATCCGGACGGACCGCCCGGTGTGCATTGGTGGCTCTGCTCGTCTCCGGCAACAGCATTGCACTATACCCCGTGGCGGAGTGTACGCGGACATAGCTGCTTCCCATTACTATGACTGCATTCACGCCAAAGATGGCAGGTGGAAACTCCGATCTTCGATTGCGGTGCCCAGCTACATGGGCATGTTCTGGTGAACAAATATGGCAAGACGGTATAACAACTTTTTCACAGACCCGCCGTGGTTTGTGTCCTGATTTTCATGGTGTACATCATGACGCTCCTCTTCCGGAAAAAGCGCATAGGGTTGTCCGAGGCTCATGGTTGGACTACGAAGTTGCTTTTTACGGTGTTGCTTGCTTGATTGGTTGTATGACTTGTGTTGCTTGCCGTCGCCGCATTTTAGTGATCACCGGTTGATTTGGCCCCGACTGTCGCATCTTCACCTGGATTGTGATGGATCAGGGGGATCTACTACGCAATTGCCGGCACATGCTACTCGCCATGTCATCGCAGATCAGTCTACTTCTGGCCGGACTGCAACGTCTTGAAGGCCAACAGCGGCACCCACAGCCGCCCCCACCGCCACCGATTCCTGACGGCCATCCTCCGCCGCTACCTCCGCCGTCCACGACGCCACCGCACTTGCCGGCAACATCAGTCAGACCCGACTACATGGCAGCACCGGTCACTCTCGTGGCCACCTCGGACAACCGTGCGGAGCACCCTGCTCACGTACGCACGGTGAGTGTCAGCACCTCTTGGGAACACAGACGAAGGCGAAGATTTAGGCATCGAGAGCCGCACCGGAGACGATCCCGCAGCCACCACCGACGGCTCCCAGACCGTCCCGATGATGCGGTTCCCACGTCCCGCCGCCATGCTTACACTCCGAAGTATCCGCCGGCGGTCAAGGCCACGCCGGCTTGCCGACCATCAGGTCTGTCGTATGAACGGTGACGGAGCACCAGCGATAAAAGTACCTCAGCATTTGCTACATGCATGTTTGCAAGCATTAAGTCTTGGCCATGCCGCAGCCTTACAGCTTTGCAGCTTTGCTTGAGTTGACCTTGCGGTTTGATCGGTTGCCATGCAGTTGTCAGCCGAGTTTGTGAATAACTTGGTGGCGGTACTCAGACACCCTGAACTTTGCCCTGATGACTGAGCGTAGCCATCCGTCAGACACTATGGTGACTCCCAGGGCACCACGGAACTCCAGACATGGGTTGCGGCCCCGCATCATCACGGAGCGCGCTTCGTCTGACAGATCCCGTTCTCCCACACGAATTCGGGCTCGACCTGTGGACACTTCATCCACCTGGTACATACCGGCCTTATCCCCGCCTCGAGCGGCACATCGGGATGCTAGTGACCACATTCCTGGTACTCGGCCCGAATCGATGTTGGATCGACTGCCACCACCTCGTCCACTTGCTCCCTTCGCCACACACGGTGGCCGAGAGCCAGGACAGACGTCGCCTACGACACCTGACTCGGATTCTGATGGCTCGGTGCGTCCACATCCAGGTGCCTCGTCGTTCCGGCCGTCTCCTACGGTGGTTCATGGTCCTCGGGAACTTCTACAAGAATTCACCATTGCACTTCGCAATGCATACCGTGAACCTTTCACGGCATGGACACAGGGTGAGCTGGATGAGATGGTGCGACGGAAGAAAGACAAGGATTCCAGGCCCACCTATAAGACCATTGCTCGGTTTCTTCAGAAGCCAATTGAGGAAGTCAAGCAGGCATGGAAGGTCTATCAACAACTTGAGGCTCGCGGCTAGGAACGCGGTCGTCAAATGCAGCGCGACCACCGGAGGACTAAACGGTAGGCCGTGGCGGCGTGTTCGGCTCGTGTTGTTGATCACATGAGATTTGCTTGCTTGCACGTGACTTACATTTTGCTTGCCGTTTTGGGTGCTGCCGTTGACGTGAAGTGAATTCATGACTGAGTTGCTCAAATCATGTCGGAACAAGTTGTACAGACGTACATTACCTGGACCCATGGAGCACAGCCGACGTGGTTACAATTTCACGGACCCGGGGCTTTACTCGACAGACCCATTCGGCAGACTACGTCACCTCCGCCCCCGCCAAGTTTCCCATTGCTTCTTCCACCTCCTCCTCCGCCACCACCACCACCACCGGTGATTCTACACCCACAGTTTATGCCCTCGGTACGCAGCCCCTCGATCTCAGCCCCTCGCGGACAATCCTGCCCTACCTCTTCGAAATCGCAGCGCACACGCCGCTCGATCTACAGCACTGACCATTCCCGTGATGAAGAACTACGCAGTCCAGGGCGCTCGTCCAAACGATCTCGGACAGCATCCGCTTCGGCGCCGCGGCGATCTCGACGGCCCTTTACAGTGTTCCCCTCCAAACGTGCTGGCCGTCCATCGCTGTCCCCATCGGCAACTTGCAAACACTACTGTCATGCCATCCTGCGCCATGGGCGGAAATGTCTTTCCCCTTGTGATCGTAGACGACCAGGACACTATCATTGCAGGTGTGCGCGACATCAACGACGGTGAAACCTAGGAGTCGGATATTACAAACCTCGTTGCTGTGTTTCACCTTGAGTTTGAAAAAATTGCCTCACTCTCCAGCTGCTGTGCGCGGTTGGCAATGCATGTGTGTCTTTGCCGCAGACTTTCGATTGCTTTTTTTAGCTGTCGCGCGAGAGCCTGTCTTGCCGCTATGAACCCTCAGTATTTCGAGTACCAGATCGATAGAGGAGTGGAATGGATTCGAATTTACTCTCCGGGCATTTGGAGACCTATGTGTCTTACCATGTGTGGGAGTACCGAGACTGGCAAACACGAGGGTATCAAAGACTTGGAGCTCCTGTACCAGCCATTGGACTCGCGATGCTCGTGAATGCAGACGCCAATTCCTCGGTGGGCTCATCGGTACCGGATGGGGCGTGGCGGGAGCCGTCGCCGCCACCATTCTATGATCCTTGGAATGATTCGGAGTGACACTTGAGTAGCATGTCGGATAAATGATGCGGTTGTGCTTGCTTTGTATGAGAGTCCATGTTGGGTTGTCTTGCTTGGTGGTGTACGTTCCGTCTCTATTTGTTCGCCGCTTTCCTTTATGACTTTGAGCGGCTTGCCGGGTTGAAATGTTCAATTGTACAGTGTATGGTGCAGCACGATGGGCCCTGCCTCGCTACTTTGACTACGACATCGTCAATGGGCCAGCAAATACGAGTGTGGAATGGATTCGGATCTATGTACCGGGTCCGTGGC
>CAUJNA010000278.1:229032-275839 GCA_963377175.1 Effrenium voratum
GACGGGGCGGACTTCTCCCAGGGCTCCGCCTACGAGGGGGGGATGGTGTGGGACTTCGTTTACGCCCGGAGGCAGCAACGGCACCTAGCACTGCATGGCGCGCATCCTGGACGCGCAGGTGAAGACGGACTGCCTGCTGACGCAGCTCGAAGCGCTTCTCGGAGCGGCTGCGGCGGCCGAGAGAAGGAGCTGGAACGAGACGGACGACCCCGTGGAGCACTGCCTGGCGGGCAACCTGCTGCTCGGGCCTGCCGGGCACCGGGAAGACGCACCTGGCCCGGACGATCGTGGCGAGGCTGCGAGAGCAGGGCGAGGCGGTGCACCTGGTCTCGAAGACGCATTGCTCGGCGCAGAACCTGGGGCTGGCGCGCAGACGGCCGACCACTGGGTGCGCAGGTACGTGCGCGGGGGCAGCGCGCAGCGGCTGGACTGGCTGGTCGTGGAGGAGATCACGCAGCTGGACATGGCGCTCTGGGCGGACCTGGCCTGCGTGGGGCTGAACGGCGACGTGAAGTTCTTGCTGCTGGGCGACTTCCGGCAGCTCCGTGCTGGACTCCAGCGCCCCGTTGGAGCACAGCCAGCCGGGACCTGGCCGGCGGGCACCGGCACGAGCTCACGGAGAACGCTCCAACCCCGGCGTCTTCGACTTTGTGAAGTGGCTGCGGGTCGGGGAGGAGGGGTGCCCCACGCTGGAGCAGGCCAAGGGGAGGCTGAGGGAGCTCTTCCCCTCGAAGCCCGGCTGGCCGGACACCACGCTGGCATGTCTGCGTGTGTCTCCCTTTCTCTCCCTTCATTCAACGGCAGACAAATGAAGCTGGGCTGGATGTTCATTTGTCTCTCGTTGTCTCCCAGCCTGGCTGCCTGCTCCTTCGGGGTCTTTGTCTCTTGTTGTCCGAGCCTGGATGCCTGGCATTTGCCTGGATGCCTGGCCTCTGGGTGGACGGATTCATTTGTTTCCCACTGGCTTGGGCGTGTTCAATTGTCCTTTGTCTCCTTCTTTGGAACGCCTGGCTCCGCGGGCAGGCATGTGTGTTTGAGGCTCAGCAGCGCGTGTTTCAGCGCGCGCGTGCGCTTGATCAAGCCACAGGCAGCGTGCTGTGGACGCACGCCTGAGCGCTTCAAGTGAATGATTGTGCGTTCTTGATTTTTCCAGCGGACCACATCGGCGCGTTCCAATTGAACACGTGTGACCACATGAGTGTGCTCCACGTGAGCACATGTTTGTGTTCCAGGTGAAAGCTTACAACACATATGCGATCCGGTCAAGAATCTTAGGGAGTAAGGGAGCTTAGTCTACAGAGGCCACCGTCGCAGTCACTTTGTGCAGTTTTTCCTGCATACAAAGCGGAGTCCTGCAAATAGCAATGGATTGCCCGCTCCCCACTAAAGGCGCTAGGACGGCGCTTGATTTGCACGTGATGTTGGTTTCCAAGAGTTCGTGGGTTGCTGCGATGGATGTGTGGCTTTCAAAGGTGTTATGTTGCAGTTCTTACTCCTCTTACGTGGCCTTAATTTGGCACGTCGTGACTCAAAAAAAAAAGAAGGCGAACCCGCGCTAGCCGCGCGAGCAAGGCGCCAGCACAGTGAGTGGTTAGCTGTGACCGGTTCCCAGGTACGCCTCAATGCAACTTTGCTTCCGCTCTCCTCCAACGTGAGAAAAAACGGCTGAGGCAAGAAGGCAGGGATGCCTTGTACCGAGCATACGGAAGAATTGGGTTGTGTGTTTCCCTGCGAAAGCAAACGCGTGACTGAATCAATACGAAGAGTTGCCACAATACGACAAAACACTGCACAGCCAAGCGAGAAAGAAGCGCAATGCGCTGGAAAGCTTTTGCTAAGATGAAGCCTGTAAATGCTGGAGATGCATCCGATACTGATTGTATTAGCAGTAGTAGCAGCAGCAGCACGCTCGCGCGCCAGCAACGTGTTGCAAAATTGCTCGGTTGATCGCACACGAACACTATTTTCCTACTTGGAACACGCATATAAAACACAAACGTTGTTCAAGGCTCTGCAGAGCCCATGGAATAGCGCCTCACAGCCGGCTTCGGGAACTTGATTTCTGTGTCGCACAGGCGTGCAGAGAATCCCAACTCCATGTGAACACATGCTTGTTGTCCAGGCGAACGCATGCGTGCTGCACAAATGTGTCGCACATGTTTCTCCACATGCGCACATACGTGTGTTCGACGTGTACACATATGTGTGTTAGAAGTCAGCACAGAAGTCTGTTCTGGTTAAACATGTTTGCGCGATCCAGGTCTGAATCAGTGTTGCGCGTGAACACAAATGCCTGATCCAAGTGAGCGCATGTACGGGTTCCAGGTGAACACAAATGTGTGTTTCAGGTGAACAAAAATGCGGTTTCCAGACATTCACACAAATGGGTTCCAGGTGTACGCATGTGTGTGTGTGTTCCAGGAACACATGTTTGTTATCAGACGAACCCGCGGGTGTGTGTGTGTGTGTGCGTGTTCCGGGTGTGCATATAGGTGTGTGTGTGTGTTTACGTGTATACATATGTGTGTTCCACGTGTACACATTTGTGTGTTCACGTGTGCACACATGTGCGTTCCCAATGGACACGTGTTTGTGCTCCAGGGAACGCGTGTGTGTGTGTGGGTCTGCTCCGCGTGCACATGTATGTGTGTTCATTTGTACACATATGTGTGTTTCACGTGTACACATTTGTGTTTTCACGTGTACACACCTGTGTGTTCCAATTGGACACGTGTTTGTGTTCAGGTGAGTACATTTTTGTGATCAGATGAACGCACGTGAGTGTGTGTTCCGGGCGCACATAGATATATACATATATATATATATGTATGTGTGTGTGTTCACGTGTGCACATATGTGTGTCCCACATGTACACAGACGTGTGTTCGCGTGTACACACTTCTGTGTTCCAACTAGGCACGTGTTTGAACACGTGTTTGTTATCAGATGAATACTTGTGTGTCTGTGTTTTCTGCGTGCACGTAAATGTGTGTGTTCACGTGTGCAGTACATGTGTGTGTTCCCTTGTGCACACGTGTGCACATGTGTGTTCACGCGTACACACATGTGTGTTCTTCTCAGACACGTGTGTGTGTGTTCTAGGTGAACACATGTTTGTTTTCAGATGAACACTTGTGTGTGTTCCGGGCGCACAAATGTGTATATATATATATATTTATGTGTGTGTTCACGTGCGCACACATGTGTGTTCCAATTGGACACGTGTATGCGTTCCAGGAGAACACACGGTTGTTATCGGATGAGCACACTGGTTTGTGTTCCTGCATATATATATATATATATGTGAGTGCTCACGTGTGTGGTCACGTGTACACATATGCGTGTTCCACGTGTACGCACATGTGTGTTCCACTTGGACACGTGTTTGCGTTCCAGGTAAACAGATGTGTGTTCCACGTGAACACATTACTATGTCCTAAGTGAACATTTTTTGCATCTGACAACATACTTGCTCTCCAGGTGTACACATGTATGTGCTCCAGAAAACGCATGATTGCTCTTGAGGTGCGCACATGTGTGTGTGTGCACTTTAGGTAAGCATATTTTCGTGGTTCATGTGTGCACATATGTGTGTTCCACGTGTGCACACATGTGCGCTTTAATCGCACACGCGGTGTTTCTGAACTCATATTTGTGCTCCACATATGTGTGTCCCACATGTACACACATGTGTGCATTAATTGCACGTGCTTGTGTTCCAGGTGAACACACTTCCACGTGTACACACATGTGTGTCTGAGATGGACACGCGTTTCATTGTCTTCCAAGTGAACACATGTGTGTTCCACGTGAACACATTAGCGTGTCGTAGGTGAACACATATGTGTGTTCCAGGTGTACACGTGTGTGTGTGTGTGCTTTACAAGAAGCAGAGAAGCAGAAGCACGTTGGTTATCCAGCTCAACACATGTATGCATGTGCCGCGGGTGAATGAATATGTGTGTGTTCACGGGTGCCATCTGCGCGTGCCGCGTGTACTGTTTCAGTCGTATACATATGTGTGTTCCACGTGTACACACACATGTGTCCGAATTGGACATGTGTGTCTGAACTGCCCATGTGACCGCGCATTTTCGCAGCCACACTTGCGTTCACGCGCGCGCTCGCCCGCTATCGCGCGCGCTTGCCCAACCTCAGTTCCTGCGCGGTGCTGAAGCGCGAAGCACGCCAGCAACACGTGTGCAGCAACGCAACGCGTGCCGGGTTCACGACCGCATCATTTTGATTCATCCGTGTTGAAGCGCAGAAAGCCTGCTCGCCCGTCAGTCCTCAACTGTTTGGGGTCTCTGCTGGTGTAATTTGATTGTTTACCTTCTCGAACACAAAAAAAGGTGAGGAACCAAGAAAGAATCTTGGACAAACAATCAACTAAGCCTTTGAGTGACCTTTTTGTTTTGAAACCGAGCTTTTGCGGTCAAGGCGCAAGCTAAACAACAAATTTAGAGTGGTGTTTGCTCGGTTTCGACTTCTTAATTCAGCTTTTAAGGGTAACATGCTAAACGAGGAAGTTCTTCAAATTTGTGCAGGAGTGCACAGGTTTCTCAAACGGACTCCATGTTCAGTTTGGAAGCATTCTGAACATAGCATTTGTAAAGGCATGCCTGCAAGGTATTGTCATTCATGAGGGCATGTTGAACAACCGAATGTCTTCAGTGCATCTGTTAGGCTTCAGTCTTTGGCCAGCATGCGGTAGCCAACGAACACTTGGTGTATTTGTACGTGTTGCTGTTTACGTTCAAAAAGCTCAACCAAATACAGGAGCAAACAAGATGCAACAAAACAACACGTCCCCAATCGTTTTGGGCGCTTGGTTTCCCATGTTTGTTTGTTGGGTCCTCAAATGTGAAATCTAAACAGCAAGAACCAAAATAACAGAAACGCAAACCAAATATAAAACATGGGTGTGTTGTTGCTTCCAAGGTGTCCCTGCTCTCAGGCAAAAACCACATCCGAGCCACCAAAACCCTGGTGTTTTTTCCCTCTTTCGCCCCCCCGGTTTTTCTTTTCTCTTTCCCCTCCCTACCCATCCCTACCCAGGGCCTTGAGGGCCTTCTTTTGGCTCAGCTCCTCGCAGAGCAGCAAGAGCCCCGGCGCCTGCTGCACAAGGTTGGTCACCGCCCCGATCACCGCCAGCGCGTCCGAGGCGCAGGCGGCCCGAAAGTCCACCATGGCCGGGCACTCCTCGAGATAAGCCAGAAAGCCACGCGGAGCCCGACGTGGACGCTTCTTAACATCTCCTTTTGGTTTCCCTAGGGTTTGTGTGGAGGCACGTGCGGCAGCCAAAACCAGAATTAGGTGCGGCCGCTGCAGTTCTTCACATTTGGGTAGGCCATTTAGTACTGGGCTTTGACTGCGACTGTGGCTCTTTCTTTTGTTTTCTCGCGTATTTTACCTGTGTTCAGCTTCCCAAGTGGCTTAGATTTGGATTTGAAGACCTTTTGAAACCAAATGGGTTCTGGGTAGGCCATTTCAATACCGAATTTTGGTTGTGACTCAAACGGCTTCCGTTTTGGAACCCCAGTCAATGACCAGGTCCCAAAAAAGGGGCCCATACTGTTGACCAGCTGAGATAGTCGGAGTTTGTTTTGAATGCCTTCTTGGGAGTTGCGACCCTGGTATTGCCTCGAGTTTGCCCGATTGTTGACAACATGTTTGAACTGTAGTGTGTATGTGTCTCAACCAAAAAGCGGCCCACAGCTCCTCGGAGAGGTGTAGGGTATCCCACCAATCAGCCCTACCCGCCCCCCCTCCCTGTCCTGAAAGATCCCTGTGACCACGAAAACACCCCAACACGCAAAAGACTAAAAAATCTTTAGGGGTCATCGAGGTTGGCAACGCTGATGATTTCATCAAGGTTGGCAACGCTGATGATTTCATCGAGGTTGGCAACGTTGATGACCCCTAATTGTTAAATCCAACACGCGGCAGTACTTCGGCCCCACTCGAACCCACCACCCGATAGCCAAAGCGTCAGCGAAGAGCAGCGCAATCAATGATCCCACGTACTCAAAGGTGGAGATGATGCCAGTGAGCTGCACCACGCACGCCGCACTCGGACCAAGTCTGTCGCTTCCCACATCTTCTTCGTCACAGGGGGTGTAGTTGCCCACGCCAACTGTTGCTACTATGTCCTGCCACCGATGTTCAACTCAACGGCACTACAAGACATGAACAGGTCCTTGCTTGGCAAAACTGCTGCAAAAATGAGAAGTCACAAACACATCGGATGCCATTGTTGCATGGGCATCTCATAATGTCGGGCCGCTTTAAGCTCAGCGGCAAAAAAATAAAGGTTGTTGTCCTAATTCAGAATCCTGTGACTGCAAAAATAGAAATGTGTTTTGTGTGCTTTTATAAAGAAAGAACAAAAAAAAGGCACAACAACAAAGGCAACAAATCCGCGCAAAACAACTGACAACAAAAACACAGAGAAAGGACTCGGCCTTTTACTGTTGAATGGTGGTTTATCTAAGCCCTTGCCGCTAATGGCCTTACGTAAATCTAGAAACTCCCATTTTTGACGTGGTCCCCAAAACATTGATTTGTGCATTCAGGTCTCTCTTATTTTAACAAACCCAGGCCAAACAGTCACGCAAAGGGGGTTGCCCCACAAGAGCCCCTGACTCTCTTTAATCTGACTGTTTCGAATGTCGCTTCACTGTTAAGCTTTCTTGGGTGTGTGAAAGATTCTAAGATCAAAGCCTTTGCAATTACTTTTAAAGGGAGGTGAATCTGATCTGGCAATATTAAACCAAGTACTGAGAGTCAAAAAGCAAGTCTTGGCAATACTAAATTAAGAACAGGGAATTGGAGAGTAAGTCTTGGCAATATTAAATCTAGAATTGGCACTACTGAATTAAGCAACTACTAAGAGCTTTTTCGAGTTGGCAATACTAAATCAAGTATTGGCAAATCCAGGTCTAACCCAGATCCCACCCCCCCCTCCTGCCGGTCCCCTTGAAGAGTTCCCAGACGACGGTTGGCACTGTTCAAGAACAGGGGGTCAATTGGAGCAGACCCCGCAAAACCCGCAACCCAGCAGGACGACATATCCAAAGTTGATGCTGGCTCCTGAGCAGTCAAGGTGAAGGTGAGGAGGGCATCCACTGCGCAGCTTGCGCGTCGCTCGTCTCTCTCAGCGTTGGCTGCCAGCTTGTTCCTCGCAAGGATAAACTCTCTCTCTCTCGTCTTCTCTCTCCTAAACAAGCAAATAGCCAAATTGCAATGTGAAGTGGTCCCCATCAACAGCCATCTCCGTGCTCATGCGGGCTCCTGATCTTCTGCAGCAGATCATCATTCAGCATCCTGCCAGGCGGCGCTGGCAGCTGTGCCAACGTCCGGTTGGATTCGAGCGGGATGGGCTGGTTCACCCGATCAGGCGAGAGGCGCCGCACAGCTGGCGGCACCCAGTCCACGGAGTTCTCACAGGGTGGGAATTCATCCAACCGATTTTAAACCTCCACGCCTCCAACATCAAAAAAGCTGGACCGTTTTTTTGTTCAGCCATGTCAGCCAGTGTCACGCACCTGGGAAGCCACCACCCGGCAGCTGGACTCCAAATTGGCCACCGAGCTGCCCAAAATCGACAGGACGGCTATGACGCGATCGCGCTGCGAGGTGCAGCGTGCCGCCGGGATCAGGGTGCGGCTGCACGAGTCCAGCGCGGACACCACGGAGCCCAGGAAGAAGGCCTTGAGGCCAGAAATAAGGCATGTTATTTTTATCTTATAAACAAAAACACAACTCAGATTCACAACGGAAGTACCAGACAGTGGGACTGGACTGGTTCTCACAACCCACGGACACGGACAGACACAGGCAGTCGGAGGCAGACAGAAGCACAACAGAGCCTGGAACAAACAAAGACAGCGACAAACGAGCTCGCTTTCTGTCTCTGTGTCTCTGTCTTTGTGACTGTCTCTGCTCTGTCTCTGTCTCTGTCTCTGTCTCTGTCTCTCTCTCTCTCTCTCTCTCTCTCTCTCTGTGTCTCTGTCTCTGTGTCTCTGTCTCTCTCTCTCTCTCTCTCTCTCTCTCTGTTTGCGTCTGTCTCTGTCTATTCTTCTGTTCGTCTCTGCATCTTTCTTTGTTTGCCTGCCACTGTTTGTCCCTGTCCCTGTCCTCTGCCCCTGTCACTATCTCTGTCTCTCTCTTGTCTCTGTCTATGTTTTTGCTCTCCGTTATCAACATTATGAAGAAGACAGAGGAAGATATGGCAAAGAGAAGAGAAATAGCTTCAGAACCCATTCCTTCGTGTCATCTGGATTCTTCATTATAATTTCTCTCGTCTATAGGATTATCCCTTCTGTGGCTATTAATAAAAATTGTTGACCAACAATAAAACCAAATAAGAATGCTGGAAAACCATAAATCCAGGAACACAGATAAAAGCATTCCATGATATCTTCTTTCTAGTGCTTTTCAACTTTCGTATTTTCAAGGCTTTGTCCGTCCATGTCTATGTCTGCCTCTGCCTCTGTCTCTGTGTCCGTGTCTGTCTGCGTCTGTATCCTGTGTCTGTCTCGGTCTCTCTCTCTTTCTCTCGAGACCAACAGAGTTCACACAGAAACACACACACACACACCACAGACAGTCACCGAGACATAGACACCAACAGAGACACAGACAGACAGACAGACAGACAGACAGACAGGCAGACGGACAGACAGACAGACAGACAGACAGACAGACAGACAGACAGACAGAGAGAGAGAGAGAGACAGACAGAGAGAGAGAGAGAGATGCGGTTGGAGCATGAGAAGTAGCAGGCAAAGTGCACTGGATGCTAAATAATACAATTAGGACCGGACCAAAAACACATTGATGTAATTTGCAACATGACTTTGTGCTTGGTCCCGATGTGCATATGCATACATGCTGCACATCGGAAACCGCAATAAACAAGAAGCCATGCTGATGGGTAAACCACTCACTTTTGTGCCCCGGCCGAGGAGAACAGCACGTTCTGCACAGTTGTGGCGCAACGCGAGATTTGCAGCGAGGTCTGCTGCACAAAGCAGGCCCGCTCCACAGTAGCTGCTGCAGTGCCAATTTTGGCAGCGCCCACCATCAGCCCTGCAGCCATGTTGCACGAAGAAACAAAGGAACGAATTGCAAATTCCTGAATAACTCCGGAGAAGTATCACTGAACCTGCACAGCTTGTTTGCAATGACAATACGTCACTGTCTTCAATTTGTCCAGAACAAAACATGCCAGAATCTGACTCGCACATGACTCGACAAAGCTTCTGTTTTTGTGGGGCCACTCATGACAACGGTCCTGGCCTACGATGTTAAAAGCGCAGGTGGCATTTTTGGCCATAGGATCTGTCATGTCCACCCTGGGGCGCCGCAGGCCCAGGCCCTTGAAGATCGCTTGCGATTCCGACGGAACCTGCAACACGCACCAAGCTGAGAACAGGCGAGTCTGGCGCCCCTTGTCATGCAGTCTGTTTCACGTGCCCCTTCCCCGTACTGCGACAAGGCGCTATGCAAAGCAGCAGTAGAAGCCAAATCAGCGCCCTTTGCGCCATGCTCAAATCGTGCAAGTCTTTGCTTGGACATGTTTTGAGCCAGCATGCTGCCTTGTGGCAAATAAATTGTCTACATGGCCATGCAAGGAATCAATCGTATGTGAGCACCGCATCTCAACAAGTGGTTGGCATTGAAAGCGTCCTTGTGTTGAAACGCTTCTTCTGCACCATATGGCTGCGCTATTTTCTTGTTTTTGATCTTCATTCCACCTCCTTGCACGTTGCACATTTGCGCACCGCGATGCGGAACTTTGGGAAAAATACTACAAGTTGTGCCCAATTGGCGTAAGCACGCCCAACCAAGCAGGCAACTTTCCGAAGAAAAACACCGCCAAAATCTGCAATGGCGGAATGGATTCTGTACATATGGGTTTTCTGCTTGGGCGGAAAAAAAACTTGCCAAGGTTGTGTTTTCATTGAAAAATTGTCGAGCGGGCGCGCTCCTTTTGACTGTGCACATTGAAGCCTAAATGCATCCATGCATTCATGCTTTTTTTGCTGCGGACATGACTGTACTGATCCCTTATTCTGACATGCTGCCTTCCAACCTGTAAGACGAGGGTCGATTGCACCATGGCACATAGCCAGGTTGTGACAAGATGTTGGGGGACTCCCACACGGGCCAGCATCAGCACAACACACGCACGACCCATGAGACTAAAACACTTCAGCAAATCCAGACACAGACTCCAACATTCAACACCTTGAAAGCAAAAGTGCTCAAGTTGTTGTTTAATACGACACCATAGGCATTCTGCGCCTGTTCCTGGAACACCTCCAGCTAGGGTCACTGGTACATGGTGGCTGAGTTTGAATAAGGTATGCAGGACCCATGATGTGGCCCAAACCCTGCAAAGAGTTGAGAGAATGCTTGGGTTTCAAGGTCGTTTTAAATCTTGCACAGAAACACTGTCCTCGCTGTTGTCAGGCGGCTCCCTGCTGTGTGTAGTCAACAGTCTCCAAGAAGTGCAAATGAGCAAGGTCAGGCAGTGATGTAAGCTCAGCACGACTGAAGCCACATGCTTGTTCCAGGCTTCAAGATTCAGTCAAGTCACATGACAGGTAATTCAGGCAGATGGGCCTCGATCATGGTTTTGGACAGACAAAAGTTTGTTGAGAACGACATCATGGTCCGTGACTGCTAATTTTGTTTGAAACCAAAACGCCTCCACAGTCCAAGTTGTTGACTCCAAGTTCTGCCAGGCATGTTTTCTGTTGAGCAATGCATTCATGCGGGATGTCCCGGTAAAGTATACACAAACATCTAAGGCTAAATGCCGACTATGTAGGGCACTGTAGGTTCCCTACATGTTTTGCACCCCACCTTAAACCAAGCCGGTCCTGGGCTTCGTCTGAAACTCTACAAGTGAAACTCTAAGCTCCACAACCGTTCAAGGCCGAATGCACTGCTCCCAGCCTAAGCATCCGTGAACCCTCAAAACGAAGCTGCTCAAACATCAAAACCCGACAAGTGTGTCCAAGGCGTCTGTGAAGTGTCGGGACCTGAGTCCCTTGCAGAACGTGCGCGTCCAGTGAGGAAAAGGCCGGACAGCGTGGTCAGGGCCAGTTCCTGTAATGCAGGAACTGAAAGCAACACGCGTTTGCAGGGGAGCTCAAGGCCCCAAGCTTTTAAGGTTGAGTTTACTGCGATTCTGCGGGCGATGCTGCAATCTGGCAAGGCGGTCTCGACTCAGATCGTCGGCCCAATTGTGCGCGCTGCCCATATGTCTACCAACTGCAAGAACCGTTGCAAAGTCCAAGCTGCTTGACCCCAGCTTCCGAGCTGCGTTATCCGTGCCTGAAAGCATGGTCAAAAAATATAGCGAGCTTTAAGCAGCTTCCAAGGGGCGTTAACTTTGCAAGCAGCTTTCTAAGGAGCCTTCAACCGAGCTTTCTAGGGAGCCTTTTACGGAAACATAAAAGGACGCTCTTAGAAACCATTGTCAATAGGGCGCTAACACGCTCGCAGGAAGTTTTTTGAGGAGGACCCTTCTAAGGAACGTATAGGGAGCTTTGCAAGGAGCCTAGCATCACAAAAGCGCAGGGCCGCCAAAAAATGTCCGTGGCTTTAGGATATTATTCTTTCGAGCTACGCTCAAGGGCGCCTCACAGGCGGCGCCCACATGTCCCCCTGGATGCCTGCCGGGGGGGCCGCAAGCTGCTCGCGCCGATGTAGCGGCCAGCAGAAGGCTTTACCCTCCCGCAAGTGATTCCACCGGCAGATCAGACAGTTGCAGGCTCCAGGGCCATCACCGCCTTTCATCAGTTTTGTTGTACTGCCGTGACCGATAGAAGCCCTCTGAATCTCAGTTTGCTTTGACCGTCAGAAAAGTGGAGACCTCAGGACAAATCAACGAGCACCGCCGCACGGGGTTGCGCGCACCAAGCGAGAGCAGCAACACAGGCAGCCGCAATGGCTCCGTTCAAGACTCTTTTCGTGTTGGCCTGGTGAGAGTTGGTAAGAGGACGCATCACACTGTTGCATTTGGCTTCCAACAGACATCAGATGACCATATTCGTATTGGGAATCTTTCTCGTGACTGGCCACTGCAATCCCCAGCACATTTGATACATCATCGCTTGATCTCTGTTTACCCATTCGCAATGGCTTCCAAGCGGATACTAACAATCCATTCGGCCTTAGGGTCTATGGAGATAGGCGAAATTCAAATGTGGTCAGCTACCGTAGCCATGACAGTCTCGCATGCCAACTGGATACCAGTGTATGGGTTGAACAACTCGCCAGCGCTCTTTCTGCTACTAAGGGGGCTTGTGCCGTCAGTCTTCACCAAGCCTACCTTGGCAGTGGCCACAACGAGCTAATGCAGGACCTTGTCGTCTTTGTTGCTCAAAGACATGACGACCAACTCCAAGGAGTTTATGAGTTTCTCCAAGAGCAAGGCTTCGCTGTTGCGTCTTTCTTTGGGTATCTCGTAGCGCAAATTCTACCTGAAGCTTTTGAATGACCAAACGAAACACGCTTGAGACGCCCACTGGACATTGGGAGCGGCTTAGGCAACTTGATGGGTCTATATCTAGTTCACGAATGCCTGTCGTTGTTGTTCCTGATCCCGCGAACATTTCCCAGTTCCAGCGGCTGTGCCTTAATGCCCGTTGTGTCACACTACGTAGCTTTGACAACACATCAGCTCAGGCCCTTCTTCTTGAATCTCCCCTTCATGTCCTTGCGCTGCCCTGCAGTTCTGATGGGGTTGAAGAAGAAATCTTTGCAGAACTGCATATCCCGTATGACGCTGATCGGCGTTGGTCGCGATGCACTCTACATTCCGTTGACGATGTTCTTCCTGACCAAAATGTTGTGTGTCGTATCACAGTTGAGGGTTCCGATCGGGTTGCCCTCTTTCACGATTCATCTACTGTTCACATTGGCTGGCACCAAGGTGGTGTGCTCTATGTTTATGGTACTCTGTGCCAAGTTCAAGAAATGCTCCCCGCGCTTGTGCATCAGGATATTGATATTCTTTGTCTTGACAACAGAGCTAGCTCTGCATGTGTTGCAGTTACTGTAGACAGTCCGCCTATTCCCCCTCCCAACAAGGATGCCACCATCCCAGCTCCTGATGCCCAATGTAGTCAAAGTGGCGAGGTTCTTGACCTTCGTACACTTTATGTCGCCCTTCGCGTTCTTGCATTTGGCGCTTGGCGACTCACTGACAGCAGCAATCATCCTAGGCAAGTCCTTCTTGAAGCTGTCGCTGCTGAGTTTGCCGTTGGCAGTTGTGATGCTTCGCTTACTCCTAACGTTGTAATTGAAGCTGCACAGCATCCCCCATATTGCCGATCAAAGCGTCTTTGACACGCTCGCCACCTTAATCTCTCTCCTCCCACTAGGGTATGTTCGGCAGCTCACTGGCATTGGGGCTGGTAAACAGCGCATCTACCCTAGTAGAGCCCCTGTTCACCCATTTCTCGACACTACTTGGCTGGGTCTGCCTGATCCTTCGTGTGGAAGGCTCACACATCCGCTTGACATTGTCGCAGTATCTCCTGATCCATCGATTGCCAAAGCACTTGTCGCAGCACTTGGTCAATTGCTTGATTTTCAAGTTACAGCATCCCGTGTTCGGCTTCGCCTTACTGGGCTTATTGTTGTACATGACGATAATCCGCTTCTCCTTGAAGCATTTGATGGTAACAGTGGGCTTGCATACCACCCCAATCGTGGCATCACGCGTATCAGTAGTGACGAAGTCGAACATCTCTTACCCTTCATTGTTGGGGCGGTTTTTTGCAATTCTGACACCATTGGTCTGGAGTGCCTACAGGGCAGAAGCCCCATGGTATTATAAGCTTTTTTGATGGCAGCGGTAGTTTTGCCGACACTCTCGCTGCCGAGCTTGGACCCCCATCCGCCTTATTAATTGCTGAACTTGATCCCGATATCCGTGCGGTAATTTCTGCTGTCCATGGCTACCATCAAGACACGACTGTGTGGGTAAAAGGGAGTAACAACTCCTGTTCGACATCTCGCGGGCGTTTGGGAGGTAACCCATCGACATTTTGCTGCATTGCGTGAATTCCTCGCCTTGCTCCCAAAAGACGCCCTCATTTTCTTCGGCGCTGGATCACCTTGTCAGGACAACACCAAGATTGGGCGCGGTGGTGGCAAACTTGGCATCACAGGCACTAGGAGTGTCCATTACCATGTTGTATACATTGTAATGTATGCACTTAAGGAGCTTGGTGCTGCGCATCGAGTCGTCCCTATGCTCGAAAATGCTGGTAGCATGGCCCCCCTTTTTCGGCAGTACATACAGGATACTTGCGGCTTGCATTCATCGCATAAATACTGCTACGTGGTCTGCTGTTTCTAGGAACCGGTACTTCTTTGTGAGTAATACCTCCTACATCCTGCCCTCCAGGCAAGCTGATCCGTGGCAGCATGGATGGATGTTGCCTAAGCCTAGCCACAAGCCTAACACTCCACCCATGCCACCTTGGCTACGTACTAGGGGAAATACGCCCTGTGGGCACATCAGATTTACCACTAGTGCCTATCACCCTCCTTTGCGCTTCCCTTCCGGCTTCCCTTGCTTGCCGAAAAGGTTGTTGACGCTGAGCTTACTAGTTTCGGAGAGGACTCTATGCATGATGTCACCATTCCTGACAGGCTCATGCATGACCTCATAGGAAACTATTTTAAGCCCAGCGCTGTCGTTACTGCCTTAGGAGGCAAGCACTACCTCGGCCGCCTCAAGTGTGGCGAAGTTGAACCACAGGTCTGGCAGCCATGCTCTCCTTCCGTACTTCTTGCTAAATACGCTGGTTCTCTTGACAAGAGTTTGTTGGGCTACTGTTGCTCTGATCCCTTTCCTACAGGGATCCCTTTAGCACTGAAGACTATTGGCATGTGATGCGCGCCCCCTCTGATCAAGCCTAAGCTCGCTGGTGTTGCTCCTGCTCCCCCTACGTTTCTTGCTGATCCCAAACCTGTTCTGTCTGAGCCACGCTCTGTTCTTGCTTATCTCTCTCAGGACCCCAGCATTTTGCGTATCGCCCAGTGTTCTCCACATACCGACCATACCCTCCGGGCCCTGTGTTCAGGTGAAGAATCCATCTTCCCGCAAATCGGGTTGCTCGATACCCTAGGCATATGTGATCCTGAATCACCCAACCTTGCTGGAATCTGCCTCTGGTTACGGCAATGGGAACAAACTGCGTCTGCTGCCACTTCTTGTATCCTACTTGTTGGTGATTGCGGTGACTCTGTTTCCGTTCATGCTGCTGGCTGTATTCCTCCAACTGGTTGGACTGTCATTGTTACTTTTTCTCCTGGGCGCCACCTGCGGGTCTATTGGTCCCATTATGCCACACTGCCGTTAGGTAGCTTTCTCGAGGAATTGCACAAGCAACGCACGCCTGCTATGCGTAGACAGGACATGCCCCAGACACTGGTTCAGGCTGCAGCTCAGATAGAACAGGGCCTTGTGCTACGCCTACCTCTCATCACGGGTGAGCCATGTTGCGTTGGGCAAACAGTTCCAGTCATCAGCGGGCTTGGCTATGCCCATAGGGGAGCCATCGTCCGTGCTTTAGGAACACGGACCGTGATTCCACCACAGCACAAATATCAGCCTACCTTAGGACGTGACTTGCACTACCACATTGCTTCTTTTTCTGCACACGCTGTTGGTGCCTCCTGTGTCATCCTTGCTCTTCCTTCTACCGCTGGTTGGCTTCCCACTGTTTGGTACTCTCGTGAGGCCGCAGCCCCAGTTCCTGCAACACATTTAGGTGTAAACTCTTGGGGGCCTAGATTAGCGTTTACCAATGCCAATTAGCGTCGTTTAGTGTCCTTTTGCGTCTCCCCAATATATGTTACCCGCAATGGCCCGACTTGTATTTTAATAACCAACCGCCGGCAATCATTTCCATAGCGTAACTGGTCGCGAAACAAGGGGGGGTTTCCCTTGGTCTAGCATAGCCTTTTCTCCGCGCGGCCTCATCGGGAACATCTCTAAATATCATCGCACTTGCCAAACATGGCTTCCGCTCTTTGAGCAGCTGTGGATGCTGCTGATGTTTTTTCTGTTTCAGCAGCCTTTACAGGCTCTTCCAGCTTTATGCACGTTGGCAGGAACTGCTTTGTCTCAGTCATACTTGGGCCTGTCAACATTCTGACTTTAACGAATTTCTGGCCAACCGATTCGACTTCTGCTAGCTGACCATCGAATTTCCGCTTCAAGCGAGACACATGGATCCGGACTTTGGCACCGATCGGAAAACTTTGCGGAGAGACCACTCCTTCATCTCCCTGTTTGGCTTCTTCCTCTGGGAGACCTGTGCTCTCATCTATTGTTGGTGCAGGCTGGGGTGCTTCCATTTTATCGCCTTTCGCCACTGACTTTTCCTCATTCTTTGGCAAAAAATCACGCATGGCTTCCAAAACTCGGCCGTCTCTGGCAAGGTCTTTCTGGCCCACCAAAGACACCAGTTTAGGAAGGATATCTTTTTCTTCCTCGGACAACTTCTGAATGGAATCTGCCACCGGGAGCGTATGCATTGGGACGCCCAACTTGATAGTTGCGAGATCGAGATAAATGCCCTCGCATATTGGAACGATATTGGGGAATTTCCGACAAACCGCAAGCCACTTGCCGTACTTGTCCTTAGTCAAACTCAGATTATGATGGCATTGTTTGTTCAATCAAAAGAAAAAACAAAAGGGGAAATC
This sequence comes from Effrenium voratum, assembly GCA_963377175.1. Taxonomy (NCBI): domain Eukaryota; class Dinophyceae; order Suessiales; family Symbiodiniaceae; genus Effrenium; species Effrenium voratum. The sequence continues at coordinate 245,779 of CAUJNA010000278.1, forward strand.
CCATCGGTAAACAACCGAGCATCCAAAAGGGCACGGGCGACAGGATGCACTACATGCTGCAAGCAATCCTTTAGAGCAGCAACCTGGGAAGATGCTCGCAGGAATGCTTCCGGCTGGACCTTGCTCCAGTCTACCTCCTTCCTACAGTCGATTGGCCATAGGTCAGAAAATCAAACAACATGCGCTACGAACTTCAAACTTACTTACTGTAAAAGAGGGTATGCGTCGGGACCAAGATCGGCGCGGCCGGGCGGAGGTTCGGGGGGGGGGGGGGTTTGCTTGAATTGCACATAATTGACCCTTACGGCAATGTAGGAATCCCTTGTATCCTACTTTGTTCTGCGTGTGAATGTCACAGCTTGATATCTTTGCTTGTGCATTCTGCAGCGGCGTAACCCACATTCTCACAGAGAATACCTGCGCAGCCATAAAAGAGGCATCAGTCTCCGCGCCTTGTCATTCTGCTTTGAGCCCTATTTGCGCTACAGGGGGGGGGGGGGGTCTGGGGGGGGGGGAGATGGTACCATTCTTGTTCATTGAAAACAAATCTCATGACTCTACGGAACGGCGTTGTTTGTTGACTGATTAAAAGGCTCGTCTTCTTTCACACGTTGGGACTAACATCGGTGATGTGTTCCATTTTCATTCCTTCCGAAGACAAAATCACTCTGTTTGACTCAAACAATTGCAAGGCTCTGTGCGAAATAGTAGGCGTTGCCGAGGTCACTCTTAGGGCACCAAGCGCTGAGCATATCGAAACGATCGATGTCCTGCAACAACCAGGCGAGCTTCACTTCATCGGAAGCCCCTCCCAGCAATGTCACGACTTGCTCAAGCTCGCTTTTGTGCTCCGGTGCAATGTGTTCTGATTGCAACAAGCGGCGAGCAGCAGCAAGTCTTTCCACTGAAGGTTTTTCTGCAGCTGCGCGCAATTGGCCAACTTGATGAGCACAACGGGCTTTCATAAAGCCACCGTACAACTTGCTGTTGAAGAACTTAGTCTGTTGGTGCAAATTCAGGGACTCCCCAACACTATGTATCTCCCCAATGTTGAAATCGCACTGACCGAGCTCCATAACAGCCTTGGCCATGTCCGGCAAGAAGCCAGGCACTGCCTTCTCGAGGTCGTGGAAAATCTTGATAAACGGCTGCAAGGTAGAGAAGGAGTCAACCTCTAATAGCGTAGACACCACATATTTGACCACCAGCTTGCTGTGCGGATCAAGGGATGTCATAAACCTGTCGCAGTCATTTACCAACATTTGCCATACACTTCCTCTAACCTTCCGAATAGGAAGAAAGCACTTAGCATTAAACACATTGTGAATGGTGATTCTCTTAGCGTACCCCCTTCCATTCTTCCCAGCGAACAAACAAACGAAGAAACAAGCAGGCAGTCAAGCAGACAGGCAGAAAAAGAAAAACAAAAAGATAGGCAGAAGCACGGGGGCGGGCCGTGAGGCCGCCTCGCCCCACGCACCCCGCCCCCGACGGCACCTTAGTACGCAGGCAAGCAAGTAACAAGCAAGGCAACAAACAGGCAGGCAAAACAAACAAACAAACAAACAAAAAGACAGGCAGAAGCACGGGGGCGGGACGTGAGGCCACCTCGCCCCACGCCCCCCGCCCCCGACGGCACCTCAGTAAGCAGGCAAGCAAGCAATCAAGCAAGGCAACAAACAGGCAGGCAAACGAAGAAGCAAACAAACAAACAAAAAGACAGGCAGAAGCACGGGGGCGGGCTGTGAGGCCGCCTCGCCCCACGCACCCCGCCCCCGACGGCACCTTAGTACGCAGGCAAGCAAGTAACAAGCAAGGCAACAAACAGGCAGGCAAAACAAACAAACAAACAAAAAGACAGGCAGAAGCACGGGGGCGGGACGTGAGGCCGCCTCGCCCCACGCCCCCCGCCCCCGACGGCACCTCAGTAAGCAGGCAAGCAAGCAAACAAGCAAGGCAACAAACAGGCAGGCAAACGAAGAAGCAAACAAACAAACAAAAAGACAGGCAGAAGCACGGGGGCGGGACGTGAGGCCGCCTCGCCCCACGCCCCCCGCCCCCGACGGCGCCTCAGTAAGCAGGCAAGCAAGCAAACAAGCAAGGCAACAAACAGGCAGGCAAACGAAGAAGCAAACAAGCAAACAAACAAACAAACAAAAAGACACGGAGAAGCACGGGGGCGGGGCGTGAGGCCGCCTCGCCACACGCCCCCTGCCCCCGACGGCACCTCAGTAAGCAGGCAAGCAAGCAAACAAGCCAACAAACAGGCAACAAGAAAAAATAGTCGCCCTCGACTTAACATTCGGCCGAAGCACTCTGACATGTCTGAATTCTCAGGGTGTTTCTGGCGCCATGATCGTGCCAGCGACTCGAGGTGCGCCTAGGGCGCAAGTGGCAAGAAGCAACGCTAAAAGGCTTCTGTTCATTGACAAACGGATTGACCATCCTGCCTGGTATTTTTTCAGCCAAAATGTGGCTGATGTATTTACCAAAGCATCTTCATTGTGAAGATTGCCCGTGTCAAAGGCCTGTTTCAAGCGGCCAGCAATGGCCTCTGCCGCTGCCTGTTCGCTGACCTCCTCCGATGGTTGCTCAGCCAAAATCCTCTTTGATGGCACTCGTGGCACTTGCGTTGCAACCTGGCTTGGCGTAGGCGCAGCAGCTTTAGCAGGGGCTTCATGGCTGGAACTCGAGGAAACAGCGGAAGGTAGCGACTTACTTAGCTCATCCCCAGTACGATCCAAGGTCCTATCCCGCTGCGTCCCTGCTGCCAATTCCAGCACGCTAACGCCAAACCCTAATTTGCTGCGGGGTGCGCTATCATCCATCAACATGCTTTCTTGGCTGTTGAACGTCACTGGCAAATCTGGCAAAGACAAAGGATCAACAATGTAAGCTGCCATCTCTTGTTCCAAATGCTCCCTTCCTCGGCGTGGAACCACAAAGAAGGACTGCTTGAGAAGAGTCGATTGGACATGCCTCTGTCGCCATCCGAGGATGTGAGCTGCGTTAATCCTGGCGTTCTCGCCTCGAACTCGTTTCATGGCGATGTAGAGTTCGATGAGTTCGCCTTTGTCAGCTGTTGCCAGTTCCTTGTTCCCGCGGCACAATCTCTGGACTGAGCGTTCGGCTGCTTCTTTCTCTGCAGCTGGCAGGGTAGCGCTCTCTCTCACTTCTGATAATGCTTTCTGCACTTCTGCATCGGCCGCCATGTCGGCCAATCTGTTCCCTATCTCTGCGCTTATGAACCCTAGAGACGCGCAAGTCACAAGAGAAATGGCTTCCAAGGCAAGCTCGGAACATTCCTATAAGCCACTCATTGCTCGCGTGCAGGGCTCGCTTTTTTCCTAGAGACAAAGACTACGCATTTCGTGTTCGCAAGGCCCGGATATCAGGGTTCAGGCAGCCATGGGCAATCATGAACACTACAGGACACTGATCAAGGCCAGTATACACTAAAACACACTAATCAGGTCAAGAACATTAATGGACACTAAAAGACACTAATCTGGGCCAGTGAGACACTAATGGACACTAAAAGACACTAACCTGGGTCAAGTGAGACACTAATGGACACTAAAAGACACTAATCTGGGCCAGTGAGACACTAATGGCCACTAAAAGACACTAATCCAGGCCAGTGACACACTGTTAAACACTAAAAGACAAAAATCCGGGCCAATTGCACATTAATACACACTAGCTCATCAGGAAGCGAGGGCATCATCACGCCGGTTGGAGCACTTGAGGGGCCCACTCCCTAATCTTTGCATCAGCAGAAGCACTTCCGGTGGTTCCAGGAGGAGACCTGCGGGATTAACACAAAGGGGTAAATCGCTACTACAACTGCTACGAAACCTCTCGAGCAAAAAATGAGATAAAGGCAACAAAAGTTGACGAGCTACCAACCTGAAGCCAAGACACTGCAAGTCGGCGATGGCTTGCCGCACTGACAGCACCTCTTGCCTGTGCCATCTCTGGCGGGCTGACGAATGTTCTAGCCAGCCTGCTTGAGATGCGCGATGTAGTGCCCAACATCGGAGCACAATGTAGCTTCGATGTGGCCTTTGGATGTTGGTGTCATAGCTCAAAATCTGGACGGTTTTCGATTTCCCAGTTGACCCCATTCCAAAAGGAGGACTGGTGCAAAATCTTGGGCATATTATCATCTTGCAATCTGTGTGTTTGCCGCACTTAGCGTAATTCACAAGTGTGAAGTACCCGTTGTTGAAGATCACATGGGTCCCTGCTGGAAGCTTCTCTCTGGCAGGGATTTCATCCTCGTTGTCAGGGGTTTCGCCCTCAGATTCGGGCGCATTCTGCACCTCCTCTGCAGCGGCATCTTCGACCCCCGACTCCACATCAGAGGCAACAACCTCACAACTAGAATTGCTCTGGGCCTCCCATGCAACATCGTCTTCGTCAAGGTCGCTGTCAACGCTTCGCTTGGGCAGCTTCTGGGGCTTCGGCTGCAAATTGACAGGAGACGCGCCGCAAATCTTCATTACAATTCTCACATGTGGAACGATATTTATGACCGCCATATCCAACTCGTATACTGGTACATCTGGGGCAACATGACCTGAATATGACCAAACAAACCCAAGCCCGAGGTAAACCGTAAACCCACACCAGTAACCTAACCTCTTGAAAATCACTTCGACAAGGGTCCCAAGTGCGCTGCTACCATCTTCTGCAGAGGCTGAAAAGGGTCCAAAAGCGGGTTAGCTAAATCCAGTGCAAATACAGGTCCCTGCACCAAGCGCAGAGGCAAGGACAATCCTTGTCGGGAAAGAGAAGCGGCAAAGAAAACACACGTCTCTGCTTGAGATTCAATGCAAAACCAGCCTTCTTTATGCTGTTGCACTTTCAACGCCCACGTGGGGGCGCCCTGAGTAGCGCCTGCACGCAGGCCAACTCGAGGGGCAGGAGGAAGGCCACCCTCTCGTGGCTGCAGTCTCAGCCCAACATTTCGGCGCATATCGCTTGCGTCCCTCAGTTGTGATCGAAATTCCTGATCGTTTGCATCCAGCCACGCCAGCCACGAAGCATTTGACATTGGGAAGCCCTGCTCCAAGTCTTTGCTCTCACGCAGCATTTGTTGAGCAGTGGCTCTATATGACGCAGCTTCTCGATTTAAATCATCGCGATTTTCGTCCAAAAACATCTTCAAAGCTTGTGCGTCTCCTGTGTGCCCTGTGTGATGGAATCCAGCCGGCCTTGGAAGCAATTCGGGCCGTCTCTTCGCAGCAAGCGCGGATGCAGAAATGAATCGCATCTTCTTGGCATTTTTCTGCAGAGCTTGCACTTTGATAACCTTAGATCAAGCGAGGCACAGCCAAAACAACACCTCGGCATCCATTCAGAGCGACCCCAAAATACCTCTAAACAGGATCTCTTCTGTCTTGCCTTCGGGAAAAAAAAAGCCCAAGGAGCAGCCGTAGTTCGGTGGGCCCTGTAGCGCCGTAGAATAGCATTGCGCGATGCGCATTGGACAGAAACCACCCTGTGGGCTTCACTCTTGCGATCTTGGTGGTGCTTGCGCTCTACATCCAAGGATGTGGCACTACCATTCCAAAAGATATCCTCTAACTCTTGCTGCACCTGAGTCCCAGCCATGAAGGATATGGCTTCTGCCAAGCCACCTTCCGCCCACGCAAGTCGCTTCAACATCACGGAATAACCCAAATCCAATTCTTCATCGGGAGTCTCCAGAAACTTTTCGATTTCAAGCACGAAGCCTTGAGAGTTCCACACGGAAGTAAGCTTCCACAACGCGTAAGGAAAAGCTTCATACTGTCGCATTCTGATGATTACATGGGCCTGTGTCGTGAGCAAATGCCGCACTGCGGGAAGCTGCTCCAGCTTGGGATCGGACGGCAATAAGCTCAGCAATGTAGTCGCTTGTTCCGCAGTTCTGGTTTGTACTTCTCCTTGCGACAATCTCACCATCAGAGGCGGCCGATCCGCATTTGATGGATTTTGCTTCTTTTTGGCTGTAATATTCAAGGCAAAGCTAGTCAACTGCAAACATAGCGATGCCTGTCGTAGCCTTTGCCCAGCCGATTCTGACGTATAAAATGCAATAAACCTAGACAAACGCTTGGAATTCTCAACATTGGTGTTCACTCCACGAAGTTGTAAAACCTCAGCCGGGACATTGATAAGTTTCATGCGCAACAGCGCTCTTACGCAATTGGCGAAAAGCCAAAAACGCGTGGGAACGGGCCGTTCTTCGATAAAGAACAAGTACTTTGAAAAGACTCGAAATGCGTTGTCCAAAGCACCCGCCGCTTCCTGCCCATCTGGGGCAATGTGTGTCCAATTTTGCAATCCACCGTTTAGTATGTGTAACAACTCCGTTGGCAAAACATCGTCGCCGTAGAGCAGCTGCAATTGCCCAGTTGCGTTACGCGTCTCCTCTGAGACCATGTCTACACTCCCCACCAAAACGCGAAAGTTGGAAGACAAGAACATATAAAGAGCCATATTACACTGCTCGATATAATCGTGCACAAGATACTTATAAAATCTAGACGCCGCAGCGCACACATCGTCCTGCTCCGCCGGATTCCCCAAAAGTTGCCCAACGATGGCCACGACAACAATCAAATTTACCACATGCGACACACATTTCCATGTCACCAGAGAATACTGCAAGTTGACGTTCTCAAACCGTGGCTTGTTGAGGAAAAACTGTAACAACCTCTTTGCTGCATTGATATTGGTGTTAACCGAATCCCCAGTCAAAAGGTGAATGAACCGTAATGTCTGCCATCGCCGAGTCGATGCCTGGCACAAAACCTGCAACACCTCCTCTGTTACCGATACCAGAGCTTCTCCAATAGTTTCCCCGTTCTTGCGCTCAAGAGCCTGAAGCTCAGTCAGCCATTCCAGTGTTCCCTGGCTGCGTCCAAACTTGAGAAACATGACGTTGTTTTGAATCTTTGAGGAGCGTGCTCGGGCAGTGTGGGCTGGCAATAGCTCTGTGAAAGATCGAAAGCGCATGCGAGCTTCGTCATGGATATGAGTGAGAAAAACAGGAGTCGAGCAACCGGACTGATTTGCACTCAAAGACGAGGCAAGCAAAGATACCTGCTTTCGAGTCATCGACTTGATGATTTGGCAGAACGCGTCCCTGGTGCGGGAAACGTATGTGTGCGAAATAGCACTCTGGTGCTCTATGCCAAAATCCTTGCAGAAGGTGGACAAACTTCTTGTAGATGCTGCTGGGTCAGCCAACCCTACCCGCAAAAACCAAAGATGTTGAATTCGGCCATCTATTTTAGCAGCGCCCGCATCCCGCAGCTTTTTCTCACAAGATTCAAGGCATGCAAAACAAAAACGCCAACGAAACATAAAACACACTATGAAAGAGAACCTTAACGCAAGCTGGAAGATTTGCTTCTTCGGTTCTTTGAATCAGCATTCCCCCAAACATGTTGAAGTTATATGTAGCTGCAATGATTGGCTGAATTATGCAAATCACGAAACAACAGCCAAATTTCCAACGCGGTAATTCAAATGTTCGACCCTCCACGAGCCTGCAAAGCTTGCACTTTCTGCTTCAAGTACGCAGCCCTTTGTTGATGTTGTTGCCTGGTGCAAATCCGGCCAGCGGGTCGCCCATTTCCACGAAGTTCAAAATCATGAGCCAGGGTGTTTATCAGCTCGCGTATTTTGGGTGACACAGTTCCGCCAGGCTCTTCGCCTTCTTGCTCCAACAAAGTCAAGAATTCTTGACAATGCATTCTTAATCTTCTAGCCGCCTGAGGGAGGTTCGGCGCCGCCCGCTTTGGAGGCATGGCAAGTAGAGGTACAAGGGAACACAAATCTATCCGCTCGGTGCTTGGACACAAAGGCCGCCGAAAGATAACATTTTTTTCTATAGGAGGTCCCCCATATTTTCCACCTAAACACATGATCGGACACCTGTTGTCTTCTTTTTTGCTCAGGAACACTCGTATTGCTCTCGTGCGCAATCTCGTTCCCTGGCTGTGATTTTGGGAATGTTACGAGAGTCCCACTTTGTGATCATGATTGGGGCTGAGGACCACATCGAGGTCCGGTGGCTGCCTCGACACACTAAAGCCATCGCATTGAACAACCTCATGCAGGCCATGCATCATGCTTGGCAGATGCTTCATATAGATCAAACCCAATCTCGCTCCTTTTTTCGAGCGCGCAGCCTCAACTGTTTCTTGTATCTCTGTGATCTCCTTGTTGACTTCACTGCAGACGAGTTTAGGATTGCGCATCAGGGGCTTGATCTCTTTCAATATCATTCCGACTCATGGGCTAAGCTGGGGGCTCTTGCTATCCAACGGCGTCTTGCCGTATACACACAAACATGCCCCTCTAACCTCCATGGTTGTACGTGGAACGTTACTAGCCTTGCCGCCCTTCCCAATCATCATGATAAGCTTGCACATATATGTGTTGGGCGGGTCAAAGGATTCGCTCTGCTCCAGGAAGCCAATTGGAATGAGACCCAGCCGGCGATCCTGACTACCGCCCACCCACACATCAATACTGTCAGCAACGTACCTACTGGCCAGAACGGCAGCGGCGTGCGCATTCTCCCCCCTCTTGGGCGGGTCCAGGTCGAGCACACGGAAATTATCCCCGGTTTTCTGCAAGACGCGCTTTATGAAAAGCACGGCGCACAACTGCGTGTTGTAAGTGTGTACGTACATCCTGCGAAAACCATAGAGACACTTTCGGATACTAGCATTGTCCTTGGGGGAGATTTAAATCAGCTGCCAAGTACTCCGGCTTGGAAAGAACTCGTGGGTCACTTTTCATTCGTCTCTCCTCGGATCGTGACATACTTGAGTAGCGGAGTAGGATCGGCACTTGATAGTCTTCTTTTTAGACACCCTATGTTGGACAACGAAAGTGCCATTGTTGCCTGTCATGTTTGGTGGCCTGCCACTCGGCCGAGCCAGCATGGGGTGTTGCCTCGAGCATTACATCCTCCCCTGGCGATTCTCCAACGCAGTCAGCGCCTACCGAGTGCCTTGTTCACCGCCTCGGCAGCGCAGCGCAAGACAAGCAATGTTCCAGCTGCTCCGGCGGGTTCAATCTTCATCCTGCCTTGCTGATTTTAAGGCCGCGGTGTGGACATGGCGGCGTGAGCAACCAACACCTCGCCAGATGTTGCCTGCCCATTGTCTCCTTCGAAGGGTCTTGCGGCATGCCACGGGAGGGCCTGTGCATAGACCCTTCCAGACCATGCAAAGCCCGCATGAATAAGCAAGCATACTCCTCCCTAGAGTCATGGCTGAAGTCCTACTCAATGCCTGCGAGGCTAGCCTCACCCTTGCTCACCCGAGAAAAGTTCACAACACCGTTCGGGTTGCGGCTGCGCCAGGACAGGCACATGTGTGGGACCGCTCTGGCAGTGCCACAATACGGTTGCGGTCGATGAGGCTATGCGATCTACTTTGGCAGTTTCCTGGACGGACAAGTGCCAGGAGCTGGAATAGAATCCATTTGGGAAACCCCCTCTTTAGAGAGAGGTACTGACACGCCCAAGCTGGCGCACCAAGACGCTGTTGGACAAGGAGGCAGCAAAAACGAAAGGAACGCCTAAGAGCACTGCACATCCTGACATATACTGCCTGATCGACAATGCGGTCAGCAGTGTTCGGCAATCCTAAAGGGCGAAAGTTGTCATTAGGAATGAACACAAGCGCTTGCACAGGGAAGCACACGCGACGCAGCAAGAGGCGCGGCCCGATAGGCAGCGCAAGGTGTCCTGGGGCCGGCGACCGGACAACATCAGCGCTGGGTAAATTGCAGTCTCCAAGTAGAGGTGCTATCCAGCAAGCAGAGCATCCCACTGCACCGCAGCTGCGTTTCTGCAAGGCGAGCCAAAAAACAGGGAAAAAAAAAACCGGCAGAAGCCAGCCAGAAAGCCAGCTAAACCAGCCAGAAAGCCAGCCAGAAGCCAGCCAAACCAGCCAGAAAGCCAGCCAGACCAGAAGCCGTCGGCTCAGAAGGCGCCCGCGTTCTCCACCGTCTTCATGCGCCGGTCCGTGAGGTTCTTGTTGCGCTGGAGCTTGTCGGCGTTGTCCTGCGGCAGCCGGAACTCGTGGCCGGCTGCTTCTCCACGTCCTCGGGCGCGCCGTATACCGTCTCGTGCGGCCGGGCGTTGTAGGCCCGGCCGCCCGCTCAAAGTGGCTCCGCTGCCCGCCCTTGCACGCCACGCGCGTGGCCAAGTCAGTAGTAAGGAACATAGGCTTATAGTAACCAATTAATTTGGAATTTTTGGTCCCAAAACCCTGCAAAACAGCCAAATTCTCCATCCAGCTGAACGTTTTTCCGATGTCACCGGTCTTCGTCACCGCTCCGTTTTTGGTGCAAAAAGCGCTCAAAACGGCCAACTCCGAAAAGTTCGTTTTTTCGTGTCAGACGGCAAGTGTGGTGCCTCCTCCAGATTAGACGCTCGCTGTGCTCTGGATTCCGTTTTCAGCCCGGAAAAGCAAGCAAATTCCATCCCGCTGAGCTTGTCACCGCTTCGTCACCGCTCACCTTTGGGCCGAAAAAGTGCGCAAAAGCGGCCCAGTTCCCGAGTTCCGGAGGACTTCGTTCTTCGCAGGGTTTTCCGTGGCACGACAGCCTGCCAAGGACCTTGCTCGTAACGCGGCAGCCTGCCGAGGTCCTGGCTTGTGACACGACAGCCTGCCGAACTTGTCACCGCCTTTGTCACCGCTCCGTTTTTGGTGCAAAAAGTGCTCAAAACGGCCAACTCCGAAAAGTTCTTTTTTTCGTGTCAGACGGTAAGGGGATGCCTGAGCCTCTAGTTTCGCTCGTTTTCGGTCGAAAGCAGGCTCCATTGCTCTGGATTCCGTTTTCAGCCCGGAAAAGCAGGCAAATTCCATCCCGCCGAGCTTGTCACCGTTTGTCACCGCTTCGTCACCGCTCTCTTTTGGGCCGAAAAGTGCCAACCCGGATAGTGTATGCGTCGCAAAAACAAGGGTGCTTAGGTCGTTTGTCGGAGGGAATCACGATGGGGACCTCCATACCACTGTTGACCATCCAGTTCACGAGGAGCTCTAAAAGGCTAATTCCAGGGTCCACAGCTGTGTGTGCTGCCGGCCATTTAAGCTGAGTTAGCCAAAGTTGCACCGACTGCAAATAAGCAGTTCCCCACATGAAAGCATTACAGAAAGCCTCGTCAAAAACTGGTTGTAACAACGTTGCCGCATCTGGATTCCAATTAGTCACAAGACGCATTTTCTCCGCAGGAGTATGTCGCAATCCATCTTCTTTCTGCTTTTCAGCAACCTTTCGAAAATAGTGAATAACCATTTTCGCAGCGAAACTCAAGATTCCAGTCAGCTCAGTGATTGCATGAGCGTTTCCGGCTGCAATTCGGTTGGAAGCCTGCAGGATTTGCGGGTCAATGTGATTCATGGCCTGCTTGGCTCCCTCATCGGCACACATGTTTCCAAGGTGAATGAAACCCTGTGGTGAGTCCGGAATTCCAAGGGGGTGACCTTGAGGACCCGGATTTGCACAATAGAGTGGCGCCGTGCCAATCTGAGAACAAGATCTTCGTTTGCACGGGCTGCAATCTGTGCATCAGTGGGGTTGGTTGCCAGCCAGTTCCAAATGTCGACATTAGCTTGACAGTCTGTATAGATGGTGGCAGTGTCGACTGACTTGACTGTGACCGTCAGGGCTGTAAGCTCTGCCCGGGCAACTGTCTGGCTTCCTTGAGTTTGCCCTGCGGCGAGGATGGTAAAGCACAGCGGCATCCTCTTGGTTCTCTTATAGTTGGAATGCGCAGATTGAAATTCGGCTTCCTCCGCGTTGCATCCAATTATGCACCAAGTGGATAAGCGTGCTTCCGGTACTTTCTGATTGTGGCCGCTACCGTCGATGAAGAAAAAAGGAGCAGAGCCCGCATTCTCGATCCAGTCTGTTCCTGGCTCAGGAACGCCTGGGCTGAGGTGTTCGCTGACAAACACGTATGCCGGGGCGTCTGTATGTCGTTGGATTACTGGGGCTCTCCAAATTGTGTCATCGGCGGATCGGGCAATGTCTGAGAAACCGCATGTCTCCCGTTCTGCAGCAAGTGCCGGACAGTGCAATGTAATGTGCTTTGCATCGGCAAGTTGCCCACACAGCGGACAGCCTCCGTCCTCATCTGGCTTCCAGAGGGTGGTCCTGGCTGCAGAGGAATAACCACCGCAAATCTGCAGTGCTGCAGTGCGCTGTAGGCTAACTTCCAGGCGACCGAACGCAGTAGACGTTGCCCTGCGTGAAAGAGAAGAAATAGTTTGACATTCCTTCGGTGTACAACCTGTGTTGAGACAAACATCATCCAGGCGTCTCGCAGGAACTCACAAATTCTCCTCCAAGGGGTCTTTGCAAGTTGGAATCTGATCATGGTATTGGTAACAATATTACCTGATTCATCCATCGACCAGTTGATTCGCTGGAGTGTCCGCTTGATTACACCTGCCGGACCATGTGTCTTCAAAAACTGTCCAGAGTGGTTACTGATTCGAACGCGCGACATAACGCTTCAAGTTCCGGAGCACGGATAGGTGGGCATATTCCTCCGGATCTTGGAGGCCTGGAGCAAGCACATTGCAAGTAAGCCAGGGAGAGGTAGTCGATGCAGCGCAAGGTAGCATCAGTTGTGTCACCTTGGTTCTGAGTTGTTCGAAGTGTTTCCATCCAAGAGAAGGAATTCAACTCCGAAGAGGGCACAGTGATTGCACCAGTGTCCCGATTTGCTGGATTCCAGTGTCTAGCGCAGTCATCCTGTTTAAAAAATACAGGAACCTGATCAAGTCGCGCTGATTGAGACAGCAGGCCATGTTGCTTTGCGAGCGCCCACAAGAATGTAGATGAACCAAACTTGCTGGCGCTTGGGATAGAATCAGCACCTTGGAGCGCAGAACAAAGAGCTGTCGGTGGTTCTCTGACACAATAAGCTCAAACTGGGCAGCGCTCCAAACCGTTCTTCACATGTGCAACTCCGCCCGTATTGACACTTCATACCCCAAGAGCTGGGAGCTGGGCTTGGGGTACATTCAAGGCCCTTGGAAAGAAATGACATTTTAAACGAGACCTGGGTCAATCGGTACCTACAAAGCTGCGGACCCAGTTATCGAAATAGGTTGCGGGCGTAGCCCCACCCACCTAATTAAAAAGAATGCAGTAGTAAGGAAAGACTGCCTATACCAACCAATTAATTTTCGTTTTTTGGTCCCCAAACCCTGCAAAACAGCCAAATTCTTCAACCAGCTGAACGTTTTTCCGATGTCACCGGTCTTTGTCACCGCTCCGTTTTTGGTGCAAAAAGCGCTGAAAACGGCGAACTCCGAAAAGTGCGTTTTTTCGTGTCCGGCGTCAAAAGTGGTGCCTGGGCCTCCAAATTCGCTCGTTTTCCTCCGAAAACCGGCTCCAGGCGTTCGCCGTGCTCCGAAATCCGTTTTCTGGCCCGAAAAGCCTGCGAATTCCAGCCCGCTGAGCTCGTCACCGCTTGTCACCGCTTTGTCACCACTCGCTTTTTGGGTGCAAAAGTGCGCAAAAGCGGCCCCAGTTCCCGAGTTCCTTCTCCGCAGAGGTTTTTCGCGGCCCGGCAGCCCGCCGAGGACCTGGCTCGGAGCCCGGCAGCCAGCCGAGGTTCTCCATGTAACATGTCAGCCTGCTGAAGTAGTCACCGCCGATGTCACCGGTCTCTAACACGTCAGCCCGCCAAGGTACCGGGGTGGAATCGAACCTCCCAAACGTTGCTCCGGAGACCAACGCCTAAGCCATCTCACCATCGGCTTTTGTTACCGTCCCAAAACGGCGCTTTTTGGCCCAAAAACGCTCTCACCGCGATGTCACCACTTTTTTTTGGGGCCGAAAAGTGCGCAAAAGCGCCCCAGTTCCCGAGAGGACACGGTTCTTGGCAAGTTTGAGTCAATAATGGAACCGGGTGATTCATCAATGGCTCATGAATGGGCAAGGTTGGTTCATGAATGGGCAAGGTTGGTTCATGAATGGGCAAGGTTGGCTCATGAATGCCCCGCAGGTCATAGCCGCTGAGACAAGTGTCCTTCGCCGGTCTCGTCATGAGGCCGAGGCGTCCCAAGCGCTTTGACCGACGCCATCGGTCAATTCATCAGAGGCCTCATGAGTGAAGGACCTCGCTTCATGCCCAGTGTCCGACGCCATCGGACACTGCGTCATTCCACACTTCGCGTACTGGTAGGGGCTGTTGCGAGTTGATATATAATTATACCACCCTGCGCTACGAAGGCCCCGAATGACCCATAGCGACTCAAGTGAGGGCGCGTTGCGAAAGTACAACACCCCTGCGTTACAAACGCGTAACGACTACTCCTAAGAAAACATGTTTGAAGGACCTGTCACGGGCAACATCCCGGAGGTCCTGGACAACGGAGAGGTGACTGACGGCACGCACGTCACAGCAGGACAGCTGGCCCTTGCTCTGACGCCCTACGCTCAAGTAACTGACCTGGCGGTGAACACGGCAGCCTCCGGCAACAACGCTGCTGCCATCCAGTCCCTGGACGACCGAGTCACCGCCGAGCTGGCCTCAAAGCTGGACAGCAGCGCGCTGGCGCCGGCAATTGCGCCCCTAGCAAAGGCGGCGGCCCTGGCCACCACGGACGGCCAGGTGGCCGCGCACGGAAGCAGCATCGCCGCGCTGCAGAGCTCGCTGACCACGGTCTCTCCAACAAGGCAGACCAGTCGGCCTTCGACGTGCTGGAGGGCGTGGTGGCCACTAAGAGCACCCCGGACGGCGTGGACCTGAAGCTGTCCAACTACAGCACCACGGCGGCCATGAACGGCTCCAGCACTCCCTAGACATAGCGGCGAGGATCACGCCGCCTGGAGGTGGACACCAAGGTGGCAACGCTCTCCTGGGGGCCGTCACCGCCGCGGCGCTGGCCTCCAAGCTCGCGAGCCGAGACGCCTCCATCTCGGGACTGCAGGCCTCCAAGGCAGACGCCAGCGCCCTGACTGCTTACGCCCTGCAGTCGGCCGTGGACACTTCCTCGGTGGTGGACTCTAAGATAGCGACAGCCCTCTTGGGCGCTGTCACCACGGCAGCCCTGGACGCCGCCCTCCTCGGCAAGGCGGACGCAAGCGCGCTGGCCTCCCTGCTCTCCACGGTGGACGGGTTGGACACGCCGCTGGAGGTAGACACCAGCCCTGCTGGGTCTGCGCAGCTTGCTAGCCGGGACGCCAGCATCACGGCGCTCCAGGGGGCCAAGGCCGACGCGACGCTGCTGGCCTCATACGCCACGAACGCCGCGCTCTCGGCCAGCGAGACCACGCTCCAGAGCGCCCTCGACGCAATCCTCGCGGAGCTCGCCGCCCTGCAGCTTTCCGGCAGCGGCGGAGTTGTTAACGCGCCGGCCTGGGCGGGCTTCACGACTTGGGAGCTCGTTCGCGGAAGTAACGTCGTTCGCAACCTGCATCTGGGGGCTCCTCTCTCTGCTGCGCTGGCCAGCGGCGACGACACGCTGAGCATCACGGCAGACTGCAACTCCACGGCGGGCACTGACGCTGCTATAACAGCAGCCTTGCTGGCCTACTACACCTCGGCGCAAGTGGACGCGCTGTTGGGAGACTACCGCACAGGGGCAGCGCAGGACGCGGAGACGACCAGCGCCATCACAGGCGCACTGCTGGCCTACTACACCTCGGCGCAGGTGGACGCGCTGTTGGGAGACTACCGCACGGCAAGCGCGCAGGACACGCAGACGCAGGCCGCCATCGCAGGCGCGCTGCTGGCCTACCGGACGGGCCCGGACCAGGACGTGTTCACAACCAACCAAATCACCTCGGCGCTGGTGGCGTACCGTTCGGCCGCAGACCAGGACACGGCGACGGCCTCGAGCATCGCAGCCGCGCTGCTCAGCTACTACACCATCGCACAAGTAGACGGCCTCCTTGCCGGCAAGCTCGGAGTCACGGAGGCAGCCTCGGCGCTGCAAATAGCAGTGCGCTTTCCGGACGACGGAGGGGCCGACGAGGTGGTGGCCGCCATAGGAGAGCAGATCCTGGGCCCCACGGACGTCTCGCTGTCAAACTGGACGGTTCGCCCCAGCAGCGGCTGCAGCGTGGTCCTGGCCACGCACGCCGCGGGAGTGAGCGTGGACGGCTACACCCTGACCGCTCCTCTTCGCCTGCCGCTACCGGCTCGGCGCGGCCTCCAACTTCGTGGTGTACATGTCCGAGGCCGACAACGTCTACGACCCTCTGTACGGCAGCTTCGTGGGCGACCAGGGCGCCTGGAGCACGGCCAAGATGTACTTCACAGTGCCTCCGAACGGAGTTGCGAAGCTGCACCTGCCCAACCACAACCAGACGGCAGGAACGGTGGACGTCTACGGCCTCCAGATCCTGGACGCAACCCTGGAGACCGGCAACACGGCGGAGGTGGAGGAGGACACGGCGGCTTCGGCGCTGCTGCTGAAGCACGAGTTCCTCGACGGAGGGGCCGACGACGTCACGCTGGCCACCCTGGGCGAGGTGCTGCTGGAGCCCACGCTCACCACGCTAGGAAATTTCCTGGTGCGCTCCAACAGCCAGAGCTCCGTGGCCTCGGCCAGCTTCACGGTGGGAGGCTTCCAGCTGGAGGGCTACGCCATGACCCTGAGCGCCTTCGCCTGGAACATCGTGCGCACCTACACGCTGACGCCGGGGAGACGCTACTCCTTCGGCTGCCGGTACAGGCTGGGCACGGCCTCCAACTTGGTGATGTACGTCAGCGCGGCCGACAACGACTACGTGGGCGTCACCGGCACCTTCCTCGGCACGCCCTCGCAGGGTGTCTGGAGCACGGCGCGCCTGGACTTCTCGGTGCCGCCGGGCGGAATCGCGAAGCTGCACTTCGGAGCTTTCGGAGGCTCGCAGTCGGCGGGCACGCTGGACCTGTACAGCATGCAGATCAGGGCCTCAGAGTCGGTCTCCGTGACGGACCTGCTGGCGGACTCGCTGGCCCTCACGGGCTCGGCCACGCTGGACGGGCTCACCGCGCAGGGCAACGTGGGCTGCGACCAGCTGCTGTGCAACGACGTGAACTGCACGGACGTGTTCACGACAGGCGTGGACGCCTCGGGCGCCATTTCCTGCGCAGCGCTCACGCCCACAGGCACCGTCGCCCGGAGCCACGCTGTCGTCCACAGGGGCCGTGTCTGGCAGCTCGCTGAGCATCACCGGCACGGCCAGCGTGGGCCTGCTGAGCTCAGCCACCGGAATCACGGGCAGCACACTCCATCAACAACACGGCCAACGCCGGGAACTTCACCACGGTGGGCGACGTGTCCACGGGGACATTGACGGCCTCGGGCGCAGCAACCGCGGCGAGCTTCGCAGCCACCGAGGCGCTCACGGGCGCCACGCTGACCATCACCGGGGCGGCCTCCGCGGGCCCGCTGGACTGCGAGAGCCTGGACTGCACCTTCACGGCCACGAGCGGCGGAGTGTCGACGGGCAGCGTGGTGTGCGGCGACGTGACGAGCTCGGGCACGGTCTCCGCGCCGCAGCTCTTCGCCTCCAACACGCTCACCGTGACCAACACCTCCGACTTCTCGGACGATCTCTTCCTGACGAAGAACTGGGCGGGCTGGAGCAAGCTGCAAGTGTCCAACAACAGCGCGGCCTCCGACAGCGGCCCGGAGCTGCGGCTGCTGGGCAACCAGAGCGCCAGGGTCTTCCTGGAGCGGGACGGCGGGACGCACCAGTGCGAGCTCATCATGATCAACGATGAGGCGC
Organism: Effrenium voratum; assembly: GCA_963377175.1. Classification (NCBI taxonomy): domain Eukaryota; class Dinophyceae; order Suessiales; family Symbiodiniaceae; genus Effrenium; species Effrenium voratum. Next base: position 263,539 of record CAUJNA010000278.1, read on the forward strand.
TGGCGCAGACGAAGAGCCTCTCGACGCAGCTGTCCTTGACCACGAACCAGAGGAACCCCGGCTGCCTCGTGATCGCGGGCAACACGGGCAACGTGGTCTGCAACACGAGCTTCACGAATTTGTCTGACAGCAGGGTGAAGACGGAGATGGCCGAGGCCGACGTGGCAGAGCTCCAGCAGCTGTTCGACTCCGTGGAGGCCAAGCAGTACAAGCGCCCGGACATGAACGAGGACCTGAGGCTGGGTTTGTGTCAAACGACTTTGCAGGAACGAAGTGGAAGAACCTGACGGGCACCGCGAGGTGGAGCGACGGCACGGAGATGGTCACCTCGACTACTCTCACCTCACCAGCGTGCTCTGGGGGGTGTGCAAGGGCTTCCAGGCACGGCTGGACGAGGTGGAAGCCTGCGAAGAACCCATAAGAAACATGGCCGACGCCCGCAGACGAACCATCAAGGCCGTCTACGAGGATCCCCGCACCGGTTTCGGCAGCATAGTGCAGACGCTGCAGCAGGCTCAGGCGCGCGACCCCAGCATCTCCAAAGAGGAGGTGAAGCGTTTCTGGACGGTGTGTGGGTGAACCACAACCGGCCGCAGAGAGGCTACAACAGCTTCGTGCCTCTGGAGCCCATGAACCAGCTGCAGGTGGACCTGGCCGACATGAAGGCCTTCGGGGGCAAGCCCTACCTTCATGCTGGTGGCCATCGATGCGCTGACCAAGAAAGTGGCCGCGGAGCCGCTGAAGGACCGTCTTGCGAGCACCACCGCGGCGGGCATGAAGAAGGTGTTCCAAGCCCTGGGGGTGCCGGCCAACGTGTACTCCGACGACGGCTCCGAGTTCAAGAGGGAGTTCAAGGAGCTGATGGATTTCTGGGACGTCGAGAAGCAGGTGACCAGGGGCCACGCCTACTTCGCGGAGCGCACCATCCGCACCATCAAGGAGGCCATGTTGCGCCGCATAGCAGCCGGAGCGGTCAACGGAAGGAAGCACGCTACCACGCAGGTGGCGCCGAACCTCGCCTACTCCGACCCCGAAATGTGCTCTGCGCAACATCGAGCGCAGGGCCAAGCACAAGGTGACCCGCCCGGAAATCAAGGTCGGGGATATGGTTCGGATCAGGGTTAAGCCGATCGAAAGCAGGGGCTCCTACAGGGTCAACGAGATTGCCTGGAGCGAAAAGGTATACAGGGTAGCCTCCGCCGAGAGCGGGGAGATGGGGGCGAGGTTTGGCTTGGAGGGGTGGCCGGAAAAGGTGGTGCACAGGGATCTCCGAAAAGTCCCCGAAAACTCAGCTCCCGAACCGCGGGGGTTGGAGGTGCAGTCCCGCCAGCGGAGGCTACAGAGAGGCCCCAGGCTCCCACCTCCTTTTTGATGCTCTCTGTGCCTCTACGTCTCTACAGCAGACAGCTCCGCCTGCCACTCACTGATGAGCTCCTCAGCGTCGGGTTGGGGGCTTCTCGGCGAGCCCTCGTCGTCATCGCCCCACCGAGCGCGCCATGTGATACCAGCCTCAAACCAGCGCAGGGCAAGCTCTGCCCGCTGTGCGCGCGTGGCCGGGGTGCGAAGAGCCGTAAAGATTTGACCCGCCTCTTCCGCGATTACCGCAGTGTGCTCGGTGTCTTCGAGCTTTCTCGCGAGGTCTCGGACATCCAAGTCCGCGGCGTGCAGCTGCTCCTCGAGGAGCTCGATGCGGCGGCGCTGGTGCGAGCGCTTGGCCTTAAGCAGCGCATCCTCGCGAGGCCGCTTGTTGGGAGGCCGCTGGGCCGTCAGAGGAGTCGCAAGGCAGCGAGCGTCCCGCCCCACCCACGCGGCGGGCTTCTCCATAAGCCATGCCTGCACGCATCGGAAGTGCGGCGGGTTTTTTTGAGACCATTCAAGCATTTGGGACCATTCGAGCATTTGGCGGGCTTTTTTTCTAGCTCATCTGTGCGTTCGCCTGCGAAGATTTCTGTTCTCTTCCTCGAGGATCTCGACGCGGCGCTCCAGCGCCTCACGGCGCCAAGTCTCACGGTTGGCCTCCCCCTCAAGCAGAGCAGCCCGCTCCCGCACCATCTGCAGTTCCGCCAGATCTCGCTCACTGCGTTCGCAGATGTGCTCCAGCATCCCGAGGAGAGTCCCACAGCGCGCAGCTTCGGCGTGGAGATCCTCTCGAAGGACCTCGATGATACATCGGTGGCGCAGACGCTCGGCCTCAAGCAGTGCATCCTCGCGAGGCCGCGCGGGAGGCCGCTGGGCCATCAGAGCGGCCGCAAGGCTGGGAGCGTCATCCTCCACCAACGCGGCGGGCTTCTCCATATAGGCCACGCCTGCACGCATCGGAAGGCCGCCGAGGAAGTCATTTTGAGCAGCTGCGGCGGATCGAATCATCGAGAAAGCGAGAAAACGAGAGCTCGGGATCTCTTTTTTGCTCGCGCGTCCTCGAGCTCATCTGTGCGCTCGCACGAGGATCTCGCCGAGGCGCGCCACCCTGGCGGAGAATTCTGTTGCTGCGCTCCAGCTCTTCAACGCGCTCCCTAGCTCGCTCGCGCTCTCTGTCGATGAGATTGTTGAGGCCGTCCACCCGCCAGCAGAGATTTCTGTTCTCGCGCTCCCGCTCCACACGGCACAGAGTTTCGCCGAGGAGCTCCCAATCGAGCTGCGCGATGAGATGCCGCTGGTGCGAGCGCTCGGCCTCGAGCAGCGCGTCCTCGCGAGGCCGCTTGCGTTGCATGTCGCAGGGAGGCCGCTGGGCCATCAGAGCAGCCGCAACGCAAGGCAGGGAGCGTCCTCGTCCGCCCACGCGGCGGGCTTCTCCAGAAGCCATGCCTGCACGCAGCGGAAGGCCGCCGAGGAAGTCATCTTGAGCAGCTGCGGCGGATCTCATTATCGAGAAAGCGAGAGCTCGGGATCTTTTTTTTGCGCGTCCTCAAGCTCACTCGAGGATCTCGCCGAGGCACTCCACCCGCTGGCGGATGTTGTTGCGCTCCAGCTCCGCAACGCGCCGCTCCGCCTGCACCGCTCGCTTGCGGGTTTGCCTGAGGTACTCGTTCTTGCGCTCCAGCATCCAGCGGAGATTTTTGTTGTCGCGCTCCCGCTCCTCGCAGCGCAGGGTTTCATCGAGGAGCTCCTCGTCGAGCTGCGCGATGAGATGCCGCTGGTGCGAGCGCTCGGCCTCGAGCAGCGCGTCCTCGCGAGGCCGCTTGCGTAGCATGTCGCAGGGAGGCCGCTGGGCCATCAGAGCAGCCGCAAGGCAGGGAGCGTCCTCGTCCACCCACGCGGCGGGCTTCTCCAGAAGCCATGCCTGCACGCATCGGAAGGCCGCTGAGGAAGTCATCTTGAGCAGCTGCGGCGGATCTCATTATCGAGAAAGCGAGAAAGCGAGAAAACGAGAGCTCGGGATCTTTTTTTTCCGGTTCCGACAGTCTACGCCCAGCAGCGGCTCAGCCGCAGCGGCAGTGTCGGAGCGGGCCCCAGAGGCGGGGGCCCCACGAGGAACTCCATCACGAGGTCGAAGGGCGCGGAGCCTGGCGGAGCGTAAGCGCCCAGCATCCGCAGCTGCTCCAGGTTGCGCCAGTGTCCCAGCGGCCGCGAGTTGTGAGCGTCGAGGCCGTAGACCTTGTCGTTGAAGGGCGAGAGCGACTTCTTCTCGACGGTCTCCACGGCGATCTCGTGCGCGCGGCTGCGCAGCTGCGCGAAGGCCGCCCTGCGCTCGCTGCCTTCCTCCAGCACCTCCCGGTACTCGAGATGCCGGACGTTGGTCACCGCCTTCTTCGGCACGCCCTTGATCTTGCGCTTCTCCTTGCGCGCGCCGTCGGGCTGGACCGTGAGGATGCTGTACATCTTGGAGCGCAGGCCCACGTACTCCAGGATCCTGGCGGGGAAGGTCTCGTCGCCGAGCTTGCCCAGCTGGCCCATCACCTCGATGGCCTTGGCGCGCGCCGCTGCAGAGAGCGCGCTCAGGTCCCTCTCGGGGTCCTTGGACTTGCCGGCCACGTCGAAGAGGGTGGCGCCGTTCAGGTTCGCCTCGGCCATGGCGTGGAGCGGGTCCTGCAGCTCGAAGATCTGCACCATCACGGAGTCGGTGTCCGTGAAGAGCAGCCTCATCTTCGGGAAGAGCCTCCTCATGTGGAGGTAGTAGGCCTTCTCCATCATGAGCTTGGAGAGCTGCAGCGTGCGGGCGCCGACTTGGGTGGGCACGCTCATGCAGGCCTTGCTGCGGTCCGTCTTGAGCGTCTCCACGAAGGCCAGGAACCCCTCCGAGTCGTTGATCTGGAGCTCGAAGTTCGTCACGGAGCTCTTGCCCACGGCCCGCTCGAACTTGGCCGGGTCCACGTAGGCGTTCGTGTTCCTGAACTTGTCGGGGTTCATGCAGCAGCGGCCGAAGATGGCGTTCTGGGTGAGCTTCACCACCTTCTCGGCGACCACGCTCCCCGCCGTCTTGAGCTGCCTCCGCTCGCTGTGCTTGAGCTCCATGAAGCCCGCCATGGTAGACCCTGTGCAGCCTCCAGATCCTGGCGCCCAGCACGTCCCGCAGGAACTTGAGCCGCTTGCCTCTACGTGCGTGCCAAGGAAGGGCACGAGCTTCTTGCAGGGCGACGGGGAGAGGCCGAGGCGCTCCGCCATGTCCGCGGTGTGCGGCCCGTACAGGCCCTTCCCGACCTTCATGCGCGCGGGGAGCCCAGTCCAAGTGGTCATGCAGCTCCGGGGGGAAGTCGTAGTCCACTCCTCGGAGTCGGACTCCCAGTTCAGCCCCGAGAGGCACGTTTCGTGCAGCCAGCTCAGCCTAGCTGCGTTTTCTTCCGGCAGGGCGACCGTCACGCAGGGGCCGTTGGGCATGGGCAGCGTCATTGCGGCCGGGCACATGGCGTTAAAGTCCAAGTACGAGATCCAGCTGACGGGTTTGTCGGGGTTGTAGTCCTCCTCGCCCAGCTCGGGGTTGTTGGCTTGAGCGAAGGGCTGGAAGATGCAGCTCAGCCCACCCATGACGGAGGACCGCACGTCCTTGTAGGCCTGCTCGTCGGTGATGAGGTGAATGGGAGTCTCGCGGGCCGAGTGCCGCAGCATGGCGTCCCAGGCGGCCCCGGGCAGCGTGACGTAGTGGATGGGGTCGAGCCCCGACTGCGCCCGGAAGGAGTCCCGGTAGCTCTCCATCACGTCCGCCAGGGCCAGGACGTCGGTGTGGAGGTAGTCGCGGAACTCGCGGAAGGTCTCCCACCCCATGAGATAGGCGGTGTTGACGGCCAGCCGGTGGTCCTCTGCGCTCACCGCCTTCCCTGCCAGCACGCTGTCGTAGCAGTGCTGCTCCCACACAGCGGGCATCTCCCACGCCTCGGCGCCGCAGAAGTGCTCGAAGGGCATGGGCAGCTTGCGCAGGATGCAGTCCCACGCCTGCTCCAGGTCGCAGTGCGTCCGCCGCTGTTTGAGAGGCCGTCTTTGGGGCGGAGAGTCGGTCGGCGTGCGCAGCTGCAGCTCGGGGTGAAGCGAGGCCATCAGCGGGAAGAGCTCCGGCAGCTGCTTGTGGGTGCAGGCCCTGAGGTCGTCGATCATGCTGGCCAGGCTCGTGGGGAAGACGTTCATGCTGTCCACGAACCTCAGCGGGCCCCAGCTCATCTGCAGGCACTTCTCGCCCGACTTGCAGAGGACTCGGAGGCAGAGGTGGCTGTAGTCGCCCTGCTTGATCGCCGCCTGCAGGGCGCACCAGCCGCTGAGGGGCTTTGGCGCGGCCTTGGCCTTGCCCTTGGGCGCGGCCTTTGGCTTTGGCGCGGCCTTGGCCATGGGCATGGGCCTCTCGGGCTCGCTTCCTTCTGCTGCCTCGCTCTCGGTGCCCTCGTCGTCGCTGTCCTCGCCGAGCTCTTCGCGCGGCGCCCTGCTGACGGGAGAGCCCATCGTGGCGATGTAGCGCAGCAGGAAGTGGAAGTCGTAGCCGCCCCCGTTGTGAAAGACCACTGGGATGGTCTTGGGCGTCTGGGCCGCGATGTTGCAGGAGTGGCAGCGCCCCGAGATACTGCCCGGGCCGTGGCAGTGGTGGAGTTTCTTCTCGGCGGTCTCGAAGGACGCGAGGCACTCCCTGCAGTGAGTGGCGGCCCTGTGCTCCAGCTCCTCCCGCCGGGTCATGCTGACGGGCCTAGTTCTGCGTCTCCAGGTGAGGTAGTGGTCGGCCAGCTTGAGAAGATCGTTCAGCATGGCGCGGACGGCGTGGTACTTGTCGCTGTCCCGCTCGTGATGCGTGACCCTCAGCCAGGAAGAAGCCGCGACGGTCTGGCGCGCCGGCTGCTGCTGCGCTATGTGGACCGTCTGGGCGGGCGTGCTGTAGACCTCGAGGTCCGCGTAGCACGTCAGGGGCGCGAGCTCTGCGGAGGCCTTGCCCCTGTAGCGCAGCAGGCTCTTCTCGGGCCCGGGCAGCGGCACTTTCCGAGTGCGCTCGGCTATCTCTCGATAGCACTGGGTAGCGCGGTGCCGCTGCCAGGAGGCCTTCGTGGCGAAGCGGGCCATGCACCTCGGGCACTTGTACTCCGCGCAGCCGCCGGTGTTGGTGGGCGTGGCTCCCAGGGTCAGCCCCCGCCTGCTGACCAGCGCCTGGAAGTTGTGGATCAGGCTGTAGTGGCCGCTGTGCAGGAGAAGCAGCACGGTGCGCTGGACGACGCCCGTGCCGCTCGGGGCGCGCTGCTGGAGGACGTGGTAGTACTCCAGCCCGTCCGTCCACTGGGTTTGCTGCCACACGAAGACGAAGACCTCCACCCGCCCGGCGTTGCGGAGCTGGCCTCGATGTCGTCGAAGCCCACGGGGCGGTCCGTCGGCAGGCCAGAGAAGTCCACCCCCGCGTCGGCCAGAGCGGGCTGCCAGCCCGCGGGGCGGCGTCCGCGGCGGCTCATCTCGGGGTAGAAGAAGGAGCCCGAGCAGCTTGTGGCCTTTGACAGGTGAGCCCTTCGACCCCGAGGCAGTGGGCAAGGACGCACCACATGAAGCAGCGGTGGTCCTCGTTCTGAGGGTTCCAGATGGCCTTCTTCTTGGCCAGGGTCTCGGGCAGCTCCTTCCAGCAGCCTCCCGCCTTGTTGGGCGGCGGGGGCGCGGGCATGTCGGCCAGCTGCTGCGAGGGCGCGGTCAGCAAATACGCTGCCGTGATGCCCACGACGGTCCAGTCGGACTCGGGGAAGCGGGAGCGCCACCTCGAACTTCGTCCTGATGGCCGCCATCATGGTTCCGGCGCGGGCCGACGGAGGCGCGGGCCTCACGATCCACGGCGCCAGCCTGAGGAAGTAGAGCGTGAGCTCCACCCTGTCCTCGTCCTCATCGTTCGCGGCCGGGCGCGTCAGCAGGATCTGGAAGCTGACCTTGGCGAGGACGGGCAGCCGAATTGCCAGCAGGTCTTGGAGCCGGTCCACCAGCAGCCGCATGGCATCGATGGTGAAGACCTGCTGCCCAGGAAGAGGGCGCAGCCGCAGCTCGCGGGTCCAAGCGGCCCCGCACGGGCGCAGTTCTGTCACAGCGGCCTCGGCGCTAGGAGCGCGCGGCTCCTCCAGAGGCACCGCCCGGACGGCGCTGAGGCCCAGGCGGCCCCAGATGCGGTCAGACAGCTCGGAGGTCATGGCGCGAATTGGTTTGAGCTGAATAAATTGCTTTCTATAGAAAAATAATAAAATATTCAGTCGGTCGGACGGGCGCTTCTTTTTTTCTGTAGCGTTCTGTCCTGGCTTCTGTTCTATCCCGGATCACTCACAGCGAGTCGTGGCGCTGCCCTGCAGGTTCAGCGCAGCGAGGAGCTCTCTGGAGGCCTCGTCCAGCTCCTTGCGCGCCTTCTCAAGCCGCTCCAAGGCGGCGAGGGTTGCGCTCTTGGCAGCCAGCAAGACCGGCAGCCGCTCAGCGATCTTCTTGCTGACGAGCTGCTCCTCCACCTCGAAGAGCTCCCTCTCGATCTGGGCCAGCGTTGCGACATCGCGCGTGCGAATGCGGCGCTGCCTCATGGCCTCGCGGAGCGCTTCCATCGGCGCCCAGCTCTCCTCCCCGCGCTCCTCGGCCATGGCGGGAGCTGCGCTGCGAGCCGCGCGCTGGTTCAAGCGCTTGCGAAGCTTAAGCTGCAGGTTTTGCGCCCGCTTCAGCATCTCCTTCCAGTCCCGGATGTCGACCTCCTCCGCCGGGAACCTGCCGGTGAGCCCGTCAGCTATCAGCCGCTGCACGGGCGCTCCCCGAGCGAGCTCGTCGTGCAGGCGGCTCACCTCCTCCAGAGAGGCTCCCCGCTTCAGCGCCTCGGCATCAACGGCGGCCTTCAGCACAGGCCTCAGCTGCTCGCCACGCGCAGATCTGTGACCTCAAGACTCAACCCGCACATGCCGCTCATCAGCCACAAGCTGCGCGCTCTCAGCCTAACGCGCGCGGCGCAGTGAGCCAGCTCGGCGGGGCGGTCCGCAAACGTGCCGCCGGCGTTCCAGAAGCGCGCGTGGGCCGGCAGCTTGGCTTTCAGCATCCAATCGCCGCCGCGTGATTGCCTCACAGAGGGCAGCAGCCGCTGGCGCACGGCCTCGGGTGTGAGCTTCGCGTCGAAGACGCGCTCGGATGCGGCTGCCAGCTGCTCGATCAGATCGGTCTCGGCCCGCTCCCAGAAGAGCCTCGCGCGCTCGTCGGTTGCGAAGCTCACGCTGGGGCGCTGCCCCTCGGAGAAGGCCCTGGGCTCCCATGGGATTTCCAGCGAAGCTTCACTCTGCCAAAACAGAGGCTCCATGCACAAGAATTTGCCACCCTTAGCATTGGAGCGCACCTCGCCCAACTTCCACATGCTAGCCTGGCTCGTCATCCTTTTCTGTCCCCGATTAAAAAAAGATTGGTCCGAGCATGCGAAACTGCTTGAGCCGCGCCCTTGCCTGTGCGTGCTTTGTTGTGCTGGTTTATTAAACATGCCGAGACTGCTGGAGCTGTTTTGCGGCACAAAGTCGATTGGTCGAGCCTTCGAGGCGGGGGTGGGAGGTCGTCTCCCTGGACATCGTGTCGAAATTTGAGCCCACGATCCTGTGCGACATCCGGAGCTGGGACTACACGCTGTTTCCGCCGGGGCACTTTGACATGGTCTGGGCCAGCCCGGTCTGCACGGAGTACAGCCGAGCCCTGACGATGCGCCCTCGACGACTCGAGGAGGGCGACGCGCTGGTGCTCAGAGCCCTTGAGATCATGGCGCACTTCGACCCGCTCATGTGGGTCATAGAGAATCCGGCCACCGGGCTGCTGAAGACCCGCCCGTTCATGGAGCGCCTACCCTGGGTGGACGTTACCTACTGCAAGTACGGGACTCAGGAAGCAGACCCGACTGTGGACCAACATGCGCTGGAGACCAAGCCGAGGGCTGTGCAGGAGCGGCAGCCGGTGCTACGCGTGGGAAGACGGGAGGCATCTGAGGGGCGCCCAAGGGTCATGGGGGGCCAGCGCGAGAGGGTCAGGGGGCAGTCGCGCGAGCTGCTTTACAGCATTCCTACGGCGCTGTGCGAGGAGATTGCGAGCGCGGCCACGGCAGAGCTTGCGGATCGGCCGAGCATCCCGGACTGAAGCGAGGAGCATTTCTTATAAGATTTTTTAATGACCCTAACGAGCTCATTTTTTTCCTAGCAGGCATGCGCTCCGACGGCGGCCAATAAGCCGCCCCACGTGGCATAGCGCCACTGCCCGAAGACTGCGCCTCCGCACTTTGGGCAGGACTTGCAGCTGGCGCGGCACCCATCTATCTCCCGCGTCACTCTCAGCAGGAGCGGGTTGCCCCACAGCTGCAGCTCCTCCAAAGTGCGGCATCTTCGATCAGCAGCCGCGCGGCGTGCAGGCAGCGCATCAGCGGCTCGCTGCAGGGCTTCTCAGCGGCAATCCAGCACCTGCGCAGCCGCGGCCAGGGTCAGCTCCAGGAAATCGCCTTGGTGTCGGCGTTGAGGTGCCCAAGCGAGGGCTCGGGAGCCAGCCAGTCGAACGTCTGCGACCAAAGATCGTCTCCAGGATCTCTGGTCATCCCCTTCGTGAGGTAGGACTCCAAAGCGCCGTAGGGGCAGGGGAACCCGAAGTCAAGTCCGCTGACTCGGATGCCCCCCGTGTAGGACAGGCTCTTCCTGTCTCTGCGAGGGTGCAGCAGCAGCGCCGAGAACAAGCCGCTCAGATGCAGCTCGGAGATGCGCTCCACCGCTTCCAGCGCATCCGGAAGGGCGGCAGGCTGCTTGGCTGCCCACTCCTCCATGGTGACCAGCAGGCTCTCGGTCAATGCGTGCTGCATGGTGACGGTGCAAGCGCTTCGGCCCATGCTCGATCCACTCAAACACTTCGGTCCATGCGAACAAATAATTCCCCAGGGATGGTCTGGAGGCGACAAGATCCGTCTCTCCACAATGATCCGTCTCGGACCAGGATATGTTTTTTTAGATCCGTCTCGGACCTGGGAATAAAGGTCTCCTAGGTTCACCGGGCTGGAGGCGGAAAGGTCCGTCTCTCCACTATGATCCGTCTCGGACTATTATAGATTTTTCCCCAACAGCTGAAAGCTTTGGGGTCTCAGCCCAGATAGGCTCCGGGGTGGTGCGGGGCGGCCCTGACCTGAGGGTTCCACGGGTTCCACCAAGGTTCCACCATCTGCGAGGGCTGCGGGGTGGTCCGGGGTGGTTTGAGGTAAGGTTCCACGAGGGCACCAGCGTTCCACCAGGGTTCCAGCAGGGTTCCACCAGCGAGGGCTGCGGGGTGGTCTGGTGGTTTGAGGTAAGGTTTTACAAGGGTTTCGCCAGGGGTAAGGTTCCAGGAGGGTTCCACCAATTTCTTCGAGGGCTGCGGGGTGGTCCGGGAGGAAGGTTCCACAGGGTCCGGGGTTCTGCGAGGGCTGTGGGATGGTCCGGGGCGGCCCTGATGTTTCACAGGGTTCCACAGAGTTCCGTAAAGATTCCACAAGGGTTCCACAAGGCTCCACAAGAATTCCACAGGTTGCGTGGCTTGTCCTGGGGGAAAAGCCATCGGAGCAGTACATTGAGGGCTCAGAAGATCGCTTCGCTCATGGGCGGAACACTGAGCAAAACCGAAATCAATGGTTTTCAGGAGACTTTGACTGTTTTGTCACTTGCTTACTTGCTTACGCAAAGCGGCCCGAAATGTTGGCTTTGTGGCAAGTCAGATCACGTTGCTGCCGGACTCACGGGGCAGCAGAGTAAATGCAGAATTTTTCTGGTGTTGGTCCGGGGCGGCCCTGAGGTGAGGTTCCACGAGGGTTCTACCAGGGTTCCACCAGAACTCCACCCGGGTGCCACCCGGGTTCCACCAGAAGTTCCACCAGGGTTCCTGAGGGTTCCACGATGTTCGAGGGCTGCGGGGTGGTGCAAGCACTAAAAAGAGCACCGAAAAGGGCACCGCATGCTGTTGGGGATATCACCTGAGTTTATTTTCATTCTAAGGTGAGGCGCTCACCGGGCTGGAGGCGGAAAGAAGGTCCGTCTTGGACCTGGGAATAAAGGTCTCCTAGGTAGTGGCGCTCGCCGGGCTGGAGGCGGAAAGGTCCGTCTCTCCGCAATGATCCGTCTCGGACCAGGATATGTTTTTTTTAGATCCGTCTCTCCACAATGATCCGTCTCTCCAATGAAGCGGTTTCCTCCGCCTTGGCGCATCCGGGCCAAGTCCTCGTCCGTGGCCTCAGCGGGAGTGCGGAAGCCTTCCTCTGGAATCGCCCTCAGGGGAGTGCGCTGCAGAGGCTGCGGGTTGGGGCCCTCGCTGGACTGCACGAAGTCGTCCAAGTAGAAGTGGCTCGTGATGAACGTGGTGGCCTTGCGGTCCGGCTGGTCCAGGGGCAGCGGCTCATTCCGCTCCTGGTAGCCCACCACCTGCTCGAAGCGCGGGCGCTGGCTGAAGCCGTGGGCCCGAAGCGTCTTCATCTCTTTAAGGGTTACTGCGCGGCAACTTCGCCCGCTGCGCGTTCGGCGCGCGCGTAGCGCAGCTGGGGTACCTGGCGGCGCACGGCCTCCGTCAGCCGGCTCACGTCGTCCAGGTGCCGCTGCCCCTCTTGGGCCAGCCGGCGTTCCCCTAGCCAGGCGTTGAAGGCCTCCTCCAGCTCTCGCTGGCGCGTCAGTAGTAGCGGCTGCAGGTCGTAGCTCGGATACGTCGTTCGGAACCACCGGAGCATCTGAGGCTCGTTGCGGGGTTCTAGGGACATCATGCTTTTTACACTAGTACACTGGCGCCCGCCGTCAGCCGGTCGTACGCCGACTGCCTCTCCAGCATGCGCATGGCGCGCTCGCTCGGACGAGGCGCGTCTACAGGCTCGGGCCGTACCTCGCTGTGTACCTCGGGCCGTACCTCTCTGTGTACCTCGGGCTCGGGCTGTACC